>CM031861.1:58407726-58422239 GCA_018697195.1 Certhia americana
GAGAGGAGAGGAGAGGAGAGGAGAGGAGAGGAGAGGAGAGGAGAGGACTGCAAGTCATAGCCCTGAGACTCCATCCAGTTCTCACAGACACAGGCAGGCATGTGTATTTACTGAGCTGCAATTCAAGTGTTCTAATTGTATTTTATAGCTCTTTCCCATGCTAGTCCTGAAGCAGACAGGCAGTCAGTCAGTGGTTATTAACTTAGCCCAGGAAAACCTCTCTAAAACCTTCTGAAGACACAACATGTAGGATGTCATCTGAGATCAAGTGAATCTGAATTTTGGTGTCTAAAATCTTGTTGTTACATCTTAAATATTAAAATATCTTATTTTTTAATAGGCTGACACTTATTAAAATATAATGCAACATGACCAAATTGAGGCAAGGATGAGGACAGCAAATCAGCAACCAGAATCTCCAAATGGTAGAAGGGCATTGAGGCAGACACCAAGAATTGTATCCCTGCCATGGCAAGGGGGTTGGAACTGGAGGATCTTTAAGGTCTCTTCCAACCCAACCCATTATATGATTCTATAATCAAAACCAATTGAAGAGAGGACAGCTAAGAGCAAGTGGAGACTGTTAAGCCAAAAAGATTTTGTCTACTCCTCTGAGAGGTTTTAATTCACATTGAAAAATAAAACCTCCAGCATTTGGAAGATTGTGAGACCTTGTATTCCAGCCATAAATTCTTCTGCTGTACCTAAGAGACACAACTCTTGAAGAGGTTAAGTTCTTGGTAAGTAAAGTTCTTAGCAAGCAATCTTTTCCCACTAAGCTGGCCTCTTCAAGTTTCTATTTGTGCTGCTAATGAGGTTCCCACAGTCTCCAGGAAGCTGGTCTGAGTTCTAATTAAACAAGACTTGAGGAACTCTTCTGCCAAAGTAAGCTCTGGGTCTGCCCACCCCATTGACAGAGGAGTCCTGCAGGCTGGATACATGGAGCCTGGAAATGTAAATCACATATTGACACCAGGAGTTAAACTCTCCAGTGAGGGTGCTCTCTACAGCTGCAGCATTTATTAAACCTTTGCCATCATCCAAAAACAACACTCACAACTTGAACAGTCCCCGAGGCTAGAGAGGATTTCAGGATTCTCGTGGCCATGTTCTGATCAGGAGATCTGGGCTCCTCTGACCTCTTGAACATGGTCCCAGGCGGTAAGAAACAGGACCTTGGACAATATGGCTCTGGGACTCCATCCAGTCCTTTACATAAAATGTGCAGGAATATACATTTACTGGTATTAGAATACGCTCATGGAGCTGCAGTTTTCCAGAAACAACCATGGCATAGACATCAGGACTAAAAATGGCATTTTTAACTGAAGCAACATGTCTCCACGGGCCCCCCCCAATTTTTTTTGAGTATTTACTGTATGTATTTTCTCATTATCTGAACCATTTTAATTGGTGAGTTCCAAAATGCTTCCGTTCACTCCAAATGGAAATGCCAAGCCATCCACTCAATGGAAATCACAACTGTGTCCTCCTCATGAGTGTTGCTGGAAGAAAAGGGGCTGATTGAAAAACACTAAACTGGTTTCTGTTCCACTCCCATAAGAAACAGTTTTTCATGGTGTTTTATGCCAGGTCCTGTGATGAGGGCCAGCAAAAAGAGAGTGGGATAACTCTCCAAGGAGATATGTAGCAGAGACAAGATTAGTGTCTGTTCATCCCAGGCCAATACAAACCATGCAGTCTGGGAGCACTCAGGCATGTGACAGTGTCTGCAGGCTCTGACCAGACAATGAAGTTTCTCCAGCCAGTGCTGTCATAAAATCCCATAGTCCCCAACCTCTCCATCCAGACTGAGGAGAAGCAATCCTCACACAGCCTGTGTGACACAAAGAAAACAGCCTGTGCATGTTTTAAAAGGACGGGTTATTACTGAGGCCAGCCAAGAGCAGTGATGGAGGAAAATGTGTCCAGTTTCCTAATTAGACTCCTTTGTGGAGGCAACCACTTGGCCACACCCATATTATGTGTCTGGCAGCTCCTTCACCCCAGCTTGGGTGGACACAGGGGTGAACAAAGGAGAAAGTCCATGGTACCTCTTCTTTCCTACACTAAATTCAGGAAGTCTGTGCCAGGCCCAGGTCTCCAGTGAAAGTAAATCCTTTGAGCTGGTGACCTCCACATGTTTGTGGTTCCAAATGCCACAATTACAGATCCAAATGTACAGTTACAGATCTGGCCAGAGGGAAGAGGACATTGGAGCATCTCTGGCTTCCAAACCTGGGCACCAGGACATGGGAGGAAGAAGTATCTGATGCACACACTGAGGTCTCTTTCCAACATGGAGGGAAAATTTTATAAACATCTTAGATCAAAGACTCCCTGCCAGGCATGAACAGGGAGGCTGAGCCATCGCTCACTGTGACTTCACCTTCGAACTGAGTTTTTGTGGCTGTAAATCTGGCTTAGTTTTTCTAGGCCAGTGTGTGCAATAACGTGGAACAATACTTCCCAAAGAAGGGGGTCCCAGATGGCCTGTGCTTGTGTAGGACTGTGAGAGCTGATTGCAGAGCAGGTCCTACAGGATCAAACCATTCAGGGCCATATATGCTGCAATAAAACTGTGGAAAGGTTCCTCCTGCCAGGAAAATGTTTAAAGGCTTTTTGTGTATAAAGCAGTGTTATCACGGGAGCTGAGCGCCTTAGAGGAAATATTAACAGTATGTGTGGCCAGATAAGCAAGAAGGAGTGAGTAGGAGCTGCTGCACTGCACAGCCCACTGTTTGCCCTAGCTGCACATCAAAGAATCTACATGGAGAGGGACCAGGGAGAGAAATCTAAGGACTTGGTAGCAAATGTTAAAAGACTCAGCTCTGGAAAAGTCCTGCCCAATAACTGGGGAGCCAAGAGGTGCAGCACTGAGCATGGAGAAGGGCAGGCTCTTCAATCCAGTTGCTCCACAGCCTCCATTGCCCCAGTCTAGGAGCCCCTGGCATCAGTGGATGGGCTCCCATCGATTTGGCCATGGCTTGAATTGGGCCCTTTGGGAACCAGCACAAAAGATGAAGTGTCTGGCTTTAATTGATGGCTCATCCATCACCACTGCCCAAACTCCTCTTGACAAGTAGAGGGAAAAACCCACAAATTAAATGACCATTGCCTGCCTTCTCTTTTCTTGCCGATTGTAAAGGAGAACTTTTGACCTTTCTGCCTCATACATCACAGCTTGGCAGGAGCTGGTTGCTCACCCTGGCTGAACTGTGCCATGCATGTAGCCCCATACAAGAGGTGCCTTTCACGTGTTAAATGATCCTTTCCCTGCTCCTCCTTTGCTCTACTACAACAATATAGAGAGGGACAATAGCACAGCTCCATGGCAGAGGGAGGAGGCTCTGATTAGGAGCTTCTTGTTAGGGATGAAAGACTGGCTGGATCATCCTGCTGTCTTTTTCTGCTTCAGACTGATTTCCAGAAGAGTCTGGTGGGAAGCATAAGTCTTATCCTGAAGGGTTTTACCCTTCATACAAGCTCAGCAGCAGCAGCAGCAGCAAACTCACTAGCACAGAGCATGGTCAGGGTGTTGTCAGTGGAACTGGGGCACAACAAAAGGCTGCTCAGGTTTGGGCATTGTACAGGGAGGCCAGCAGTGTCCTGAGGACAGGAGGGGAACGTGGAGAGCTCTCCAAGGACTTGAGGCAGCCTTTGAATCCCTTAAGCTCACCCTGCATTAGTGGGGTCAATCACACCCCAGGCAGAGTGGCTGGGATAAGCCTCTTGCAAAGCCCCACAGAGGCATGAAAGGTGGTAATGCCTGTGAAATATTGTCTGGGCTGTGGAGACACTGAGTGCTTTGGGATGTGTACATGGAAGCACAGCTCCCTGGGAAAAAAAAAAAAAAAAAAAAAGCTTTTCCTCCAGAAGTGTCCGTGTCTAAGAGAACACTGCTCTGCCATTAACTGAGGAAAGCAGCGTGGTGGCTTTGAAAGCCACTGAAACATATATGATGACACAGGGAGCTGGTAATTACCAGGGAAAGTGAAAACATGCAGCTAGCTTACTGTAAAATCGGGATTTTGCAGTAAAATCATTCCTGAAGCTCTACTCCAATGTACTGGCCAAAGGCAGGAAATCTCGTGCCAGACACAAGCTCTGCTGCCCCACCAAGAGCAGACCTTGTGCAGAGGCTGCCAGCCACTTGCAGTTATTGTGCAGAGAAAGCCTTGCCTGGTTTGAAATCAGGGATGTGTTGCTGGAGGAAAAAAAAGTTTACAAATCCCACAGATTTAATACAATCATGTGTTTGCCACTCTACATCATCACAGTGCTGTGGTGTGGTCCAGGGACTGTCTCACAGACCAGGACACAAACCTGAGAGAAGAAAAAGCTGCAGGTGATGCTGAAAGGCATTTTTAAGCTTTGCCACAGAGTGCATGTTGCAGTCCACACTCTCACCTTGCAGTCTGGAGTTCCTGCAACTCCTTGCTCTCAAATAGGTCACAGTCAATCATCTCTCAGTGACAGAAAAAAACCCCAAAAATACAAAAACACCAAAACATCACTGAAGTCTGGATGTAAGCAAAAATTTGGGCCCATTTTTTTCTTGACAGACTGTTTTCCCAAGCGGGTGGCACTGGATTATGTTGCAAATGTGGGGTTTCTGCTCCCCAAATGAAAACCTCTGCCAAATTTGTTCATGCCTTTAATTAGTGCTCTGGGGCAAGTCCCCAGATAAGTGCCCAGTTTCTCACCTTTTCCTGGGGACAGCAGCCTTGCCATGCCCTGAGGACTCCTTGGGAGACATTTCATCCCTGCTACAAGGGTGGTGATGATAGTGCATAAGATGTGAAGATCTCAGGTCACCTCAAAACTGGTCTTCAGCCCCTGAGCCAGGCTTTTATTGTGGCAACTGGGAGCAAACCTTTCTTAAAAAACATTGTTTATCATATTGCAGACCAATGAAACAGTGCCAAAAAAGAATCCACTTGATAGTTCTTTTCCTTAAAATCATTCTGCACTGTGCCTCAGCCTGCTCTGTACCTGTGAATTTGGGAACCAAAGCCTGAAAACCTAAGGAAGGCAAAATAGGAGAATCTAAAATGCATAGCTCAGTATTTTTAAAATCCTGAACTTTTAGAGTAATTTATGAGATAATTGGAGCTTCATTCATGACCTTTCACACACACAGAATGATCAGATCAGCACTCATGACCTTCCCTACAGGTGCAGAGAGTTGTTTCTGTGCTATATAAAATTGTTTAGGTTGGAAAAGTACTTTAAGTTCATCGAGTTCCAACCTTTCCCCCAGCACTGCCAAGCCCACCACCAAAATAAGCCAAGTGCCACATCCACACATATTTTAAATCCCCCCAGGGATGGTGACTCCACCACTGCCCTGGGCAGCCTGTTCCAGTGCTTGACAAACCCTTTTCATGAAGAAATTTTTCCTAATATCTGATCAAAACCTTCATGCCCTGCACTTTTCCAAAACAAGCACTTCAAGCATCAGTTTGGGCTAAAGGCAGAGAGGAAAGGGAAAGTACCACCAAGCACGGGTGAGGAAATTCAAGATTGTGGGGTAGAAATCAATCCTGATTCTGGCACAGACTCACACAGCAAAACCTGGTGTCTGTGCAATGCTTTTTGCAGCACATCCACTGGGGAGCAAGAAGAGAAGGGACACAATGAACAAAGCAAAGAAATCCAAAATCCAGTTGCTTGCAAACAGATTTTAAAACCATTTTGGTCTCTGTCACACATGACACTTATGAAACACTTGTACCAGGCATTTCAACATGTCAGTGTCAAATTCTTAGTTAATGGCTGTAGGGAAGAGTATCAGAAATAATTTTTGAAAGTTGCCAGAAAACCAACTGCCTGTAATGAGACTTTACCTAAACAGGAGGGAGAGAACCTGGAGACAAATTTCCTTCACTGAAAAAGCAGACCAGAACATGCTGACAAACCCCCTGATTTCCAAGATGTTCAAAACCCACGGGCAGACCCTGTTCCTTTTTATGACAGCTCAGGTGATGATGGGTTTGAGGGTGTGACCCCATGGGATCACACCTTCCAGGCTGCAGATGGAAGAGCTGAGCTTACAGCTGGACAGCAAAGTTTGTGTAAACATTCAATGCCCTCTTCAGAGGGGCCATGTCATCCTTCTGTTTGATAAATGTGGGATGCTGCTCTCCAAATGAAACCTTTTCTCAAATCCAGGGCTGTTGGGCTGAGCTCATATCAATCACTTTCTAGCTGTGGTGTGAGCAGGCTACATGGATCCAGGAAGGGCAAATTCTGTCTGCAGCAGATCTGTATCCTGAAAAGTGATACAGTCCTGAATCAAGAAAAGGAAAAGCAGAAAAAAGGTTTGGTGGAAGACAAAGGAATCTGAAAAAGCAGAGGAATTGAAGTAAGCAGGAGAGAAATGTTTGTCATTGTAAGCAGAAAATCATAGAATCCTAGAATTATTTGGGTTGATCCTTAAAAATCATCTTGTTCTACCCCCTGCCATAGGCAGGGACACCTTCCACCATCCCAGGTTGCTCCAAGCCCCATCCAGCCTGAGACAGTGGAAAGCGTCCCTGCCAGGATGGGGCAGCCACAGCTTCTTTGTGCAACCTGTGCCAGGGCCTCACCACCCTCACAGTCAAGAATTTCTTCCTAACAGACAGCACTGAGCAAAGAAATGGCTGATGCCATCCCCAAAGCTTCATGTAAGCAACTGTTTTCATCACTTTTTAGTGAGGGACCTGGAGCTGAGGAAGAAAATCAGAGTGGTGACACCAGTGCTGGTTTGCAGAGACAGCAGAGCTATTTCCATTGCAGGGAGTTTGGCCCTGGGTTCTTATGAGAGGGAAAAAAATCATTGTTTTTATGGGCTCAGAAGGATGTATAAAAATTTGCACAAGCCTAAGAAAAGAATTGTTCAAGGAGCTTTGCACGTGTCTCTGGACATGTCATTTCTGCCAGAAAAAAAAGAATTAAAAAGAAAAATAAAAAAAGACCCTGCATTGCTGCATTCAGGTCCCTCTTTTGGATCAGTACCAGGGGTTAGATGTTACCAGCAGCTCCCCTCCAGGATCAAGAGAAGCAGCTCCCAGCATTGATTTTTGAAAGCCTGGAAGGTATTTGATACCTTGTCTAACGCTCTCCCCCTGGCCCCTACACTCCCTGAAAGAGAAACATCTGTTCCCCCGGGACTTTCACTCCATGTCATATGGCCACCACTAAGTGCCGGTCCCCAGGCACAGCGAGGGTCCTGCCGCTGATAAAAGGAAAGGAGGAGGGGGCTGGGAACCCAGCTGGGGGCAGAGAGCCCTCCTGGCCACAGGGAATGGAGGCGAGATGAAAGGAGTGTGTATTTTCCCAGGTGATTCCAATAGCATCTCAAAGCCCCGGCTTTCTCACTCTGGCTTTAGCCCCAAAACAAACAAACTGGTGCCAATTTGAATACGCCAAGGCCTGACTGATTTGAGCCTCTTGTTGTGTTTCCACAGTCAGCAGCTGAGTGGAATTCAAAAGAAAAAGAAAATACTAATAATAGCAGATTGATAAGATTCCCCAACCTTTTCTGGTTAAAATCCCAGCCAGGCTTTGCAAAAAAACGAGCCCAGAGAAGCCAGGGTTGTTCCAGCACAAGAATATCAAAGCTAAAAATGAGGGGAGCTGTCCCAGCAGGGATCAGTGAGATAGCAGCTTGCTTTCTCTTAACTCCTGCTGCACCAGATAAGGGCACATTTTGGGGACATTGTGGCCCCTGGGGCTGGAGCATCATCCATCCAGTGCACTAAAGCCAACAGCACTGCTTCCAGGGCTCTAGGACAAGCCTCAAATGCCTCAAATCAGGAGGGTCTTCCCACCAGAGCACATCAGTCCTGGTGGATCTGTGTTGGTAATTCTTCTGCTCACTCATCAGGGCTGGGTGTTTTCAGGCTTGCAGATACTGCTAGAAAGAAAAAAAAAGGATGTGAGGAAACATCTGCCATTGCCAGCTGGAGGTAGAGAACATGGTGGGGTGTGATTGCTCCAGGAATCATGGAACCATAGAGCCACAGAGGCTGGACAAGACCCCTCAGATCATTGAGTCCAGCATCGTCCGGCATCACCACTAAACCATGTCCACAAGCATCACATCCACACGGGGTTTTTTTAATATTTCCAGGTATGACAGTTCTAGCACTTCCCTGGGCAACCTCTTGCAATGACTGACCACCCTTTCAGTGAAGAAAGGAGTTATTCCCCCATTTCACATAAAGTGAAATCCAGCAGCCTCCCCATCCTGCTGCACACCTTGATCATGAAGCATTTGTGTTTCAGACCTAAGGAAAGGATCATGTGATCCTCAGAAACTTCCCTTCCACTCCCCCACCATGCTGCTGCATTATCTGAATTAAAAAAAAAAAAAGAAAAAGAGGAGAAGGGGGGGGGGGGGGTTGGGCTTGTCTGGCAAATCTTTCTTCCGTGACAAGCTTGAGGAATAGGAGCAAAGTGGGATTAAGCAGGGGAGAGAGGCCACATGCTGCCCACCGGGTGATGCACTCCGGGCAGGGTCGGTGGATTCTGGGGGGCAGCAGTGCCCTGACACCCCCCGGGTGTCTGCCGGAGGGGAGAGGCCACCAGGGACAGACAGACAGACAGGGAAGGGACAAGGAGCCACAGAGCAAAGAGACAAGCTGTCAGGCAGTTAACAAGGAGGTGAAGATTTGATGAACAATAAGCAAAAGGCTCCGACTCCGCGCTGCTGGGAAATGCCTGGCAGGCAGCAGCGGAGGGTGTTGGAGCAGGGACAGGCTGGCAAGGCGAGGATATAATTAACAGGGTATCAGTTCCCCTAATGAGAGCGTGCTGGGAGAGCAGCACGCTGGCTCCTTGCTGACCTGCATAAGCTTCGTGGGCTCTTTGAAGTCGGCTCCTGCCGGGGCTGGGACACGCACAAAGGCACCCACCGTGCTGGCTGCGGAGCCGGGGGATTACCGGGAGCCCTGATTAGTCCCTGGAAACCCCTGCGTGTGTTTTGGCTGATGGCAGCCACTCTGAGAGACTGTAAAGAAGAGGACCCGCTGGGCAAAATGAGATATTACTGTCCCCTGCCCTGCCTGCAAAGGGAATCAGCCTCGGCAGTGACTCTCAGAATGGGAATTTCTGCTCCTCCTTGCCAGGCGCTGTCGTCCCTCATCAGACCCACTTTTGGGAGGGAGAGGGATTCAGTGGATGTATTAAATCCCTGAATCCTGGAGTTGTTAACAGAAGTACATTGTTGGAAAGAAAAGGAGAAAACTTGAACTAAATCTATCTCGAAGTAAAAGGGTCCCTTATTAGCCAAGTCTTAAGAGACTCTTAAGCTCACCTTTGCTTTTCTGGGATGCTGCAGGGCTGTGATCCCACCTCAGGATTGGCACTGCAGGTGTCTACATGGCCATGCAACTTCTCGCCATTCCCACCGTGGCTGCATCCAGCTCCACTGACTGCAAATTCAAATCTTGCAGGCGTATCAACTCTTTACAAGGATGTCTGAGAAACCCCCAGTTCTGCTCTGGTTAGGGAAGAGAGAAGGGCATTTAAGCTGCGATGTCACATGCAGGATGCTTCAGCTGGCTCCCCATCCCCTGCCCGCTTCAGGGTGCCTGGGAATGGATGTGGTTTAGGAGGGAAGCCTCGCTTAGTAGGAAAAAAAGAAGAAAAGAGGGGTTTTGTCACCTGGATGATCTCCGCAATCCACTAGAATGACCAAAAAAAAAAAAAAAAAAGACAGAAGGGAGCAGCTGGAAAGACGAAAGACGTTCTTTAAGAGAGTGTGAAACCACAGCCTAAGGGGAGCACTGCGATTCATTGCCCACCAGGAAGAGGGACATTTCCCCGGCTCAAAGCTAGTCGAGGGTGGAGATTTCTGACGTGTCCTTGCAAGGCAGCTGTCCCCAGACAGTCTATGCAGAGGCAGTGGGGGACCAGGGACACATGCCACCCACAGCAGAGCAGCATGCTTTGGATCACGCCCTGTTAAAAGATCAGCAGTCAACCCCAGAAAACAATTTAAAAATGACAATGACAGATGAGTTCATTCTACTGCGTCTGGAAACAACTGCTTGCCCTTTCCAAGGCCAACCTCTGCCCTGGGGACCAGGATTCCAGTTTGGAACTTGCAGGGGGGAGCCCCCTCTCCTGCCAGTGGGATCCTGTTGTGCTCCCTTGTACATTCCACAAACCCTGACTGGGGCTGTGAGCCTGTGTTTGGGAAAAAGGCCCGGACTTTCAGCACGGGGCAGACATACTTGCTTTGACTTTGTTGAAAGGGAACACAAACATGTCTGTAAAAGTAGCCATCTAGGAAAGGATCCACTTTTGTTTCCTAAAAATTAGCATCCTCCAGTCTAATAGCAAGCATTATTCTGTGTTTCGAGCCAGCCCAGATCTAATCATTGACAACAAAATAATTCATCTCCCTTGCTCTGCCCAGTAAATAGTCCCAATATGTCATTTCAGTGTCAAACTTCCCAGAGTCATTACCCTCCCCAGCATCAGACTCCACGGCGACGTGCAGGGCAGCCTGAGCCAGAGACTCCTGCCACAGTCAGCAAACAAGCATGTTTTACATTAGGCACATTAAGGGGAACAGCCTATTGCAAGGAATATTAAATTAAAGGAAAGCAGCAAGGAGAAGGATTCGACCTCGGTTATAAGCAGAGGAACACAGGACCAGCCCTGGATTTACAACATGTGGAGCACATTGTAATTTCCTCAGTCTATTTGTGCCCTCTACATTTACAGACACGCTTGTGTCAAATAACTCCAGGGACAGATGGCAAACTCACTCTTATGTTACCTCCTCTGCATCTCAGGACAGTCGTGTTATGCCATAAAATCCTTTACCTCAGGACTATACAAAGGGAAAACCTCCGTGGTCCTACAGCAGAGCTGAAAGGAGGAGCACATCCTTGCTGAAGAAGTGTCTGTGTGTTTGTGTAAGTGTTACCTGACACACCTGCCAGTGCAGCAGCCCAGGCCTGGGAGGTTTCTTGCCTATGGCACAGCATCAATGTTGCAGACTTCATGCTCAGACCACAATAAATCAGCAAACCTGCCCTGTCTCCTCACCTGGGCAGACTCCAGCTGCACCACAGCCACTCACCTTCCCCAGGTATTCCCCCTCAATCCTTGAAGATCTTTCACAAGGAGGGACACATATTTTTTCCTTTGCTCCAGGCCTTTCCCACCTCCTGTCAGCCTATAGCAGTTGGGAAAAATATGAGATTCTCAGCAAGGATTTACTAATATCAGTACAAAATGCAAACCCATGTGTACTTCTGCATCAGTGCTTTGCCACATGGGATGGCTCAGTCAGCAGCAGAGAATCTCTCATGGTTTGCGGGGCCAGATCCCTCACAAAGCAATCCTAAAAAACCTGAAAACACTTGAAACACCAGAAAAAATGGGGAGAAAAATATTTTCAGGGTGATGCAAAACAGAGACCATGGAAAGATGTGAGACATCTACAAGAACAACCTGGGTGAGAGGTACTGTTTACCGTGTCTGGTGTGTGGTTCTACAGGTGAAAACCTCCATGTGCTGTCCCTGGGACCCATGGGGAGTGCAAACAGTTGGGAATAAAGTGGGCAGCACTTGGATCCTACAGGGGCATGGTTAAAAGACATACCTTGTGTCCAAGTACTTGTAGTAATCACACACCTCCAAGTGTCCTCTGCCTGCAAAGTGAAATGAGCTCATGACAGTGGCTGAAAGTTATTATTTATTACTTATTGATTATTGATTATTATTTAGTATTTAATATTTGATTTTTTTTAATTGTTATTATTATTAACAAATTTGATTTACTTCTGAGGAGTGAAACATGCCATTACCATCTCTCAAAGGAAGGGTGGTGGCTGAGGAAGGCACAGCAATACAGCAGCATCTGAGCAGGTGCCCATTCCCTCCATGCAGCATCTCCCCAGCAAATCCTAATGTTGCTGGGGCCATTCTGACAGACATTATCTTTGTATGGACATTTTGCACCACATCTGTTTTATAAACATAATCCAGGATACACTAGAGGCCGGATTGTTCTCTGTTGAATCCAAGGTACAGAAGATGAGGTCTAGGAGAGCCCTGCACAAGCACTCTGAGTTGCGTATTCATAAAGATCAGAATTACTCATCTGGAGCTTCTCCAGAGCCAAGGTAGACCCAGGGTTGAAGCAGCTGGATTGAAACAGTTAGGGAACTATAGGCTCAGCAATAATGGACAGAGTGATTTGGCTCCTTGTGAAGATAGAGGTCAGAAAGGAACTTCAGATCCTCCTCCAGATCCAGATTTTTCTGCAACTTGAGCATGCTTAGATCTGAAGGTCTGCCTTGGCCTTTTCCCTGCTGCTTACAGCATTCCATGTGAGACGTGCAGCGTGCCGGAGAGAGCTAATGCCTTGCAGACCTGGGTTGTGTCATTCCCCAGTGTTATTTATACAGAACTATTTAAAAACACAGGGTAAAACTTGTAGCAGAGTCTATGTGGAAGATTCACTTTATCTAATTTTATCCACTTACAAGCTGCGTGCCTTAAACCGACACCCCACTTAGAGACAGGCTGTTTCACAAAGGACAGAGAAAAGGCTCTCCAGCAGGTCATGTGTTAATCCTAACCTGGATACACATCCTGGGAAGAGAAAAATCACCTTCTGGCCATGTGTCCTTCTGCTCCAGCCACACAGTCATCTCTGAGCAGTTGCTGCAGCTAAAGGCTTGACTGTACCTGGGTAGATCAGGTAGGATGAATTGTGTTGGTGGGATAAAGGACCGGATCCCCGTTTTCAGTATTGACTTAGGCAGCCCTAGCCAGGTTTGTTAGAGCTGTCAGGGACCTAAAAATACCGATAATGATTTGCAGGCTGTTACAGTAAGAGATGCCAGGCTGTTACAGTAAGGGATGCCAGGCAGTTCAGCAGACTTTGGGCTCATTAGTCACATAAACTGCCTGCTTGCTTTCAAAGAAGTTTCTTCCTCCATTGTCCAAATAGCCTTGCACACAACCTGCACACAGCTCCTGTGGCAGAGTGTTGGTCTAACTTGTCTAATATCACCTAATATTTGAGTAATATCAATATAATTCTGGACTCTCAATACTGCCACGATATCAGGAACAGGAAAGAAAGAACAAGCCCAGCAGATGCAAATGAAGACCACAAATGGATATTGGGAAATATTTCTTTACTGAAAGGATGTTGAAGCACTGGAACAGCCTGTCCAGGGAATGGTGGAATAACTCTTCCTGGAAGTGCTCAAAAAGTGTGTTGATGTGGTTCTTTGGGACATGGTTTAGTGGTGGCCCTGACAGTGTTAGGTTAGTGGTTGAACTCAATGATCTTAGAGGTCTTTTCCAATCTTAATGATTCCATTATTCTCTTTTATTCTTCCCTTCTCTGTACACGTCTGAGGAACCTCAGGCTTGGCTGGACTCTGTCTCTTGATCTGTCTTCTCTTCTTCATGTCTGCTCCAGCTGGTGTGCAGGAGATACACCTCTCTCCACTTTGTGTCCTTCTAAGAAGAAGAAGAAAATGGGCTAAATCCAAGAAAATCACAGGGAAAGCTGACAAGAAGCTTTCATGAAGTTCCTCATGCTCCACAAGATGAACAGCAGTGTCCTTGGCAGAAAAGAGCCAAAAATTCTGTGGAGGGAGCAAACAAAGCAACAGCTCCTAATACCTGTCCTCATTAGCATCAGAGACCACATGCTCTGAGGCAGATCCTCTGCTTTTCCTTAGCTCTGGGATTATGCTGAGAGTGTCTCCTTAGATCTCCAGTGCTGGCAGACAAACCCAGCCCACCTGATGCAGCAGCAGAGTGTTCTCTCTCCATCTGTGTTACTGCTGTGTGAGCCAGCAAGGCTGCCTGGAATCCGAGGTGGCCTGACAGCAGTTTCCTCTGTCAGCAAAATCCCAAGGTAACTAAAAAAAAAAAAAAAAAAGAAATTAAGGGAAAAAACTGCAGGGAGAGGAAGCATGTCAACAAGCTGGATAATCAGCTACATTTGAAAGCAGGGAGGGTATGTTTTTATTCCCCTGATTTACCCACTGCATCTCAGAGTTTTCCATTTTGCAACTCCCCTCCCAGTGTTCAGCAAGTAAATAAATAGTCCCAGAAATGATCTGCAAGAATTAGTCACTGCCAAATGTTCTTTTTGTCTGTGGGCTCTTCTCAGTAACCCCAGCAAAGCTGAAATTGTATTTATTAAGATAATTGCTTCGCTGTAGACAATTTAATCTGTTGTCTGTAACATGAAGAATGACTGAGGGAGCTGAATTTGCTCCGTGCCACATCCCTGTGCCAGGGTGGGAGCCCGAGGCACTCACTAAATGCCAAAAGTGAGCCCTCCCTGCTGCTGGGCTGCCCAAAAAAGGCTGAGGACGTCCCTTCAGAGGCTGCTTTCAACACTCCCCCAGTGCTCCCTTTCCACAGCCCTCCAGCCATGAAGGAAATACGAAGTGTGAAGTGTTACAAACCAAAGAAAATCTCACTTTAAAGACAAGGCATTCAGGAAAAGAAACAAACCAAACCAAACCAAACCA
>CM031861.1:58422261-58473225 GCA_018697195.1 Certhia americana
CCAACAAAAGAAAAAAAAAAAAAAAAACAACAAAAACTTGAGGGGGCACAGCTACAGGAAGTGAGGTTGCTTTGAAGCGGCTGGCAAGGTGCTGGTTAATGCAGAGTGTTTCTACCTCTCCATCAGAGCAGGCAGGGATGGAGCAGCCATAAAGTCACTGCTGAGATGAGGAGGAACAGCCAGAGCACTTCAGACATGAAACAAGGCTTGGCAAAACTTCGGGAAATCGAGATTTTTGTCAGACTTTGCAAACTATTTTTGTCACTGCCATTGCTAGGCATTTGGAGACAAAATAATAGAGGCTAGGGAGGAGAGGGATGGTTGTAATTTAACCCAGGGACCTCTGTCCTCGACGAGGCTCAGAGGAATGGATGACCTGCAGATATTGCTTGTTGGCTTGTACACTGTGTAACATACCATCCACTGCTTCCCATTTCCTCTCTGCCTTTTGTTTGTTTTCTTTAGACAGGCTCCCTAGGCTATGTTTTTCCTCTTTTTCCCCTGTTTCAAAGATTTTCACTCTGTTGGATCTTTTCTCTCTGCTCTGAAGAGCTGTATTACACTGAGACGGAGCCAGATGCAGACAAACCAACTGCAGTGTCTGAATCAAACTGGAAATCCTCCCATCTAGATGCTGCCTTCAGGTTTCTACTCCTTAAACCTGGTGCCAGGCACTGGCTTATTCTGCATCCATCGAGGGCCAGAACAGTTTATCCCATCATTCTCAAACCCACAGCAGCCACAACAAGGCAGGGTGGTTTCAATCGCGTGAAGATTTGGTGTTTGCTACTAATGGCCTCAAATGAGGTGGGTACCAAGAGGATGTGCTCAGACAGAGCCTGGTGTCTTCTCCAAGTGCTTCAGCTGAAGCTGCACAAGGGCTGTGGGTGGTGGCATTGCTCAAAAAGTCGCCATTTCACACATCACAGAATCATGGAATAGTTTGGGTCAGAAGAGACTTCAAAGATCATCCAATTCTAACCCCTTGCCATGGGCAGGGACATCTTCCACAAAACCAGGTTTCTCCAAAGCCCATCCAACCTTCCCTTGGAGATTTTCAGGGAAGGGGCAGCCACAACGTTTCTGAGGAAGCTGTGCCAGGGCCTCACCACCCTCACAGGGAAGAATTTCTTCCCAACATCCCATCTAACCCTGCCCCTGACAGTTTGAAGCTGTTCCCCTTTCTCCTGCCACTCCATGCCCTTGTCAAAAGTCCCTTTCCAGCTCTCTCTTAGGCCCCCCACTTGCAGATCAACAAGCTTTATTCCAGTAGGACCAAGTGGGAATGATTTAACCTGGTGGCATTTCTCCTTCATTTTCCCTTTATGTTTGAGGACACTGATTAGGAGCAGGCAGTGCTGAACAGGGAGGCCCTAAGATCCTGCAGATCTTGGGTTAAAAATAAGGCAAACCAAGAGCCACAATGTGCATTGACTGCTTCCAGACCATCTCCTCTGCTATGTCATCACTCCCCACAGGAACTGCTCATCATTAAACAGAAATTAATAATAAGTCCTTTTTTATTTTTCTTGGGGCTTTTTTTGGGTTTTATTTCTTTCTTTTTTAATCCATTGCACAAGCACAGTCTGGAGAACATTTTCTGCAGCTGCCTGTGTGTCACCCATCTATTTTCTCTGAGCCCTGAGAACAATGGGCGCTGGTGTTTGCTGTCAGAGGCTGGGGCACAGCTCCACTGTGCCATCTGTGTGGGGCAGTGGGACAGCCACGCTCTCCTCCTCTCACCTGGCACTTGTGTGATGGCTCCAAAAATGGAGCCAGATGAGGCAGCCACAAGCATCCTTGGGTGGGCAGGGGGATGTGGGCTTCTTCCAGAACAAGAGGGAAGGTGACCTATGGGATTCCCATGCCTTTTGGGAGGCTGCAGGAGCCAACTTGGTGCTGACCAAGACTCCCTGACTTGCACCAGAGGATGGTAGTTAAGGCTCAGATGGCTGACACAGATGATTCATCAGGGAGCTAATAAAATAATCAATGCTGGGGATAACTCCCTCAGGTAATTTTTAACTGGGGTCCTCCAGGTAACAGCTGTCACTGACAAGTAATAATCACCTGGCCAAGAGGAAATTGCTGCAGTGCAGATCGCTGTCAGAGGTGTCTGCTGCACATGATGGATATCTCCAGCACGTCTGTCCCCATCTCCTGCTTCCCCAACAGGGACTGAATCCACCCTGTTGGAAACCCCCTGCCCCCACTTACATCCACAGCAACCAGATAATTTTAGAGATTGGTCCCCAGCCACTGCCTACCCTGAGCTTTGCAAACAAAAGTAATGATTGCTGCTCCTTGTTTTATTACAGGTCTGCTGAGCTCAGAGACCTCAAAATGCCGCCTTGCAAATATTAATTCACGATGCTTCACGTTTGCCTTTGGTGTCAAGGAAATGGTTCACAATCATTCTCAGCTAATCATAAAATCAGAGACTGTTCCTCACTATTGTTCTCATAAAAAAAAAGCTCAGGAAAAAAGTTGGCTCAGTTGTGTGCTCCATTCATTGCTGTTGTTGTCTTTAATTTATTTTTAAAAAGCATAACCACTTGCTCATATTTTTGTGCCCACTATAAATCAGTTCTGTTTGAAAACTAGACAAAAAACCATCACACTGGTTTAGCCTCTGGGTTTCTCTGTTGTTTATCCAGAGGTCTAGATAAACCATCGACTGCAGTGAAGGTTAAACACAACAAACCAGAGCAAAGTCATTCACCTGTTTGAATTAATTTACCCATGAAATCTGTTTGTGGCTCCCACAGCTGCAGGGCACTCCTGCACAGTAACCTTCAGTCTGCACGCTGCACCTGCCCCTGTATCAAACACCTTGGGCAACCCCGACCCCAAAAATTTAACCCAAATCCAGAGGGCAAAGGGGAAACTTCACCTTCAGCTGAAACATCTGGAATGCATCACACTGCCAGCAGTCTCCTTGCACTCTTAGCCCAAAGTGCTGCGTGTGATTATGTACTTAGGGCTCTGTTCAACAAAAGCACCTTAGCCTGAGCCTAATTTGAAGTTAACTTTGTGCCAAGTGCTGTGCCAAGTAGAGGTGGGTGCTCTGCTAATAGAAACCATGTGTGTGCAGGCTGACAGAGGAGCCTGTGAGTCGACTTTTCTACCCCCTTGTCAATCATGTGTTTCCCTCTCTGCAAATTCCCCAGGGACAAACCCAGCACCCAAAACATACGTGTCCTCCACCGTGGCTTATTTATGGTGCTGGGGCTCTAAATTGATACTTGTTAAATGTCCTTTGTGAGGGAGTTGGGTCGGGGCTGTCAATATTGTAATACAGCCTAATCAATTATCAGTTCTCCCCTTCACACCATCACTCCTCGTCTAACAGCTCTGGCTTTTTGCACTGAATACTAATGTCAGAGGCTCATCAGTATGCTGGAGGCTGCCTGTGCATCTCAGCCACGCACACTGAGAGCATGAAATCCATAGAGGGCACAGTGAAAATTCTCACACAGCTCCATAATACCACCAGGACGCTTCACAGCCTCTTACCTATCACTGGCAGAAAGACCTGGCCCCAGATGTCCTCTGAATTTGGCCCTGCCACCCTCATTGCCATAAACATGAAGTTACCTTTGTGAAGTGCCAGGAAAGCCATCACCATGTGACACACCCAGGAAAAAAAAAAAGTCCTTTCTGGTCTGTCTGTACCTTTCTCATTTTTTATGCAAACCTTTCATTTACACACAGCTTCCCCCGCTGTCACGCTGAAAGCATGACCTTGAACAAAAATGCTTTCCTCTTCTTAAGGGACCCAGTGAGCTCCTGAAAGCCCTGCAGGGAACTGCAGGATCAGCAGCCCTTTGGGGTGTGGGATGGGATACAAAGCAGGGCAGCAACCACCTGTTCTGAACCACTGGGGTCCACCACTCACTCCTCCAAGAATGAATTGTCTGAATTTTGTAATTTGATTGCTATATTTCCATTCCTTATAGCATCTCCCTGGCCAGACAAAAGGGCCAAACTGTGTTTGGGGCGAGTGTCACCTCCACCCAGGAGCCGTGGGGTTGAGAGGGGTCCTTCCCTCTACAGCATTTTGGGGTTTGCTCTGTAGCATCCAGCACTGGCAGATCATCCCTGGTGCAAACAGCAAGCTGATGCCTGACACACCCTGCCAGAGGGGTGGGTCCTGAGCACCTGGAGGAACTATCAAACCCCAATCCAATCTCCTCTGTCCTAACCAGCAAGCAGTGAACCTGGATGGGGTGGAAAGGCAGCTTCAGGTCTGTAAGGAAGGACAACTGCAAGGCACGTCCTATTTCTCCTTAGGCAGCTGCACCAGTCTAAACCCCATCCAATCCCCTGATTCATGTTTGAATGAGTCAGGCCTCTCATAAAAATTACACTAAAATAAATAACAAGAGAGCAGGGCAAATCCCCATGGTCCCAGACACTGAGTAACCACAGAGGGACAGATGATCTCTGCCCCAAAGCACTTGTGGTATGGCTGGGTGAGAGACAAAAGCTATGACTAAAACAAAGAGGGACAAGATGTACCTAAAATCACCCAGCAAGGTAGTGGCAGTACTAAGAATGGATCCAGCTCCCAACCCTGGGCTTAGCACCCTGCTGACCTGCACGTATCACCTCTCATTTCAGGGACACTCAGAAGAGAAATGTAACACAGAAATTAAGTGCATGAGGCTAGTTAGCCATCTCTTTATTGCATCTCTCTGCACCAAGTGTCTGCGCCAGTGTCAGGGCTCACTCTTTTCATCCATTTATACAATATCCCCACTGTTATCCCCTCTGACACCAGAGTTGCATGACCCAGCCATGACAAAATGGTTCTGATTCATTTACATGAAAGATGTGGATATTTTAAGGGGCATAGAAGAGCTTCTCTCGTGATTGTTAAATGTCCACAGTGGAGCACACAGAGCATAAGCCACTGGGTCATGAAATGCAGCATTTTTTCCATTCTTATCTTCTTTCTCCAGCTTGCCAGAACACTGCAAGCCATCATATTGATATATAAGCAGCAAAATCTCCCTCCCAGAATGGAAAAAAATGGCCTTTAAGCACCATTGGCCTTTGCCAGCAAAACACACAGGAACAACTGCAGGAAACACAACACAGGTTATTGCAAATATTAAATACAGGCAACCAAAGGATGAAAAGGAAATGCATGAGCATGGTTTTGATAATTTGCAACAAGACGTGTGGTGCCATAGGGAAATGAGCACAGCTGGCATGTGGATGCACAGATCTGAGTTTTCCAGGCAAGTTGAATTGAAATCAAATAGGATGGAGGAAACAGGTTGTTCTGCAACCAGACTCCAGGCTCAGTTCCTCAATTAGCCCTCTGATGGAGCATTGCCTTCACTTTGAACCCACTCCTGGGGGAGCAGCGGATGTATCCCATGTGCAGGCCACTCCCGAGTGCTGGAAATGTCTATTTACAAGGGAGGCAGATCAGAGGGAGAAAATTACAGCCTCAGCTTCCCAGTCCCATCCCTGCCAGCTCTTCTCTGCCTCCCTCCCCTCACACTCTGCAGAGCCTCTGGCCCCACTTTTCTTGCCCTACACCTGAGCAGTCGGCAAAGGCTTTGCTGCCACAAGGGACCACTCCCCTCAAACCCACACGTACATCCCACAGGCCTTGGAGAAAACAGGCATCTGGTCTTGGAGGTCAATGACAGGCACTAAAAGCCTTTCAGGAGGGGTGTCCTGCTGACAGCAGAACCATTGGCTGTGGGAGGTACAGCAAATCACAGCACTGGAGGGACCTGTCCCCAGCCTGGGACATAAGGAGGCTTTGGGGACGCATTATTGAGACCTACAGTGTAATATTCCAGCATGGAGCAATCAGTCATGTGTTCTGCCAGCCATCACACAGCACAGTCCTTCTCTGTAAATCAGTCTCTATTTCCCCCTTTTGTTAGGGAAGAGGAGGAGGAGGTGAGTCTGAAGCCCATTGTCACGTCTTAGAGGAGAAATCCTGTGTTTTTAATATGGCCATCCATCAGGCTGCCTGCTCTGTGAGAAACACAGTCCTTTTAACACAGAAATCAATCCTTTCCTATGGAAAGGAAACAAATGTAATCACTAAATATTGCTAGTCCTTCTTGGGTTTTGTATCTGGGACCCTGAACAACCTGATATACTTTGTGGATTTTTGGTGCTGACCAGAAGTTGAACTTGTTGCAAGTGCAGTTTCTGGAGGAAGCTGGGAGTGTCCCATCTGAAAGCTATAAAGAACTCCATGAAAAACAACAGAAAACACTCCTATATCTGCAGAAGATTTATTTGTTGGATTAAGGAACTCTTCCCTAAAGCTGAGTTTTAGGTCCCAAACTCAGGAAAACATCCCAAATCAGGATATCACTAAAGCAAATTATTAATTTTAAAGCAGACATGCCAAGCACACAATCTGTTGGTCAGCTTCAACCTGCACGACACATTCACAATATGTCATATTCTCCAGAACTGTATTTTCCTTCCATAAATTATTTTTCTTGCATCCCTGACCAGCAGCCTGGTACACCCAGAGCAGCAGGGTTTTTGTGGCTGTGTGAGCAACCAGCAGTGATGCTGAAGGACAAATATCATGGATCCCTTCCTTCAGATGGAAGTCAGAAGTCAACCCTCCCATCCCACACAGTGGATCTGGGCCAGTACTCCCAATTTCCTGCTTTGTACCCCCACAGTTCCTCTGAATTTCAAAGTGAAATCTCACTCCTACCAACCTCTCCAGGCTCTCCAGAGTGTCCTGTTCCTTTTGAACACCCAAGTCCATGCACTGTGCTCCCAGGGGAATTTGGCTGCAAGTTCTCTGCATAGCTCAAATGTCTTTCCTGAATGAAGACACAGAGGAAAAAAAAAAAAAAAAAAAGAAGAATTTAGAAGAATCTAACCAGCCATCTAAGGAGAGAAGGGAGGAATGCAGAGAATGAACCCACCAACACCAAAACCCAGGAAGCTGCCTTTTAGCCACCAGACAATCCCGCTGATAGACTAGATTTTTCTCACCCCAGCTGGGAGTAATGTTTTCTTTCTTTTTTTTTTTTCCATTTGCTGAATGTGTTCATTCTATGGAAGGCCTTTTTAAAAAAAAAAAAAAAAAAAAAAAAAAAAAAAAGACAACAGACATTCATGGCTCCCAGCTGTCAAAAGCCACAAAATGCCTGAGGCTGTCTGTCTTCTTGCAAATGTCGAAGCCATTTTCCCGTAGTGTATGTGCTCATTAATCAAGTTGCAGACTCATCTCAGTCTATATCATTGTCCATAAGCCAAGGGAGATGCTTTGGGGTCAGCAAATTAATTAACTAATTAGTTAATTAAATAATTTGGTGCTGCTGTGTTGAAATTAATTTTGACACAGCAGCACCAAACCTACCCTGGCATTGTCAGAAGCTAAGGTCTCAACTGAGCTCCTCTTCCACTGAACTCAGTAGGTTTTTATTTTAATCTGGCTCTTTTCAGAGTCAGGAAAAGAAGTAATATCTACAGATTGGACAAGTGTTTGTTTGAATATCATTGCCAAAAAGAAGCAAAGCCCCAGTCCCATCAAAATTAAATAGCTGTGGTGGGTTGACTTGACTCCATCCCCTCCAGACCAAACAAAATAGTGTTAAATTTTCACTGAACCACTAGAGAAGGGCCTGGCTGGTGACTGGTACTATCCCCTGAGTTCCTCTTGCTGAAGTCCTGAGAATAAACAGGGTCCTGGGATGTGGATATGTGGGGGTTGCCAAGAGGGAGAGCAGCACATTCACCATTTGCTGCTAGAAAAACATACCCATGCCTGGGGTTCTCACTTCAAAAAGAAAGTTGAAAAGCTCTAAATGGTTCAGAGAAAAGCTCTAATAAAGGGGGAAAGCTGGTCTTGAGTGAGAGGTTAGAAAGTCAATCTGCTCTGCTAATGCAAGAGAGAGTTCAAAGATGCCGATGCTGAGGCCCATAAATATTGCAAGAAGAGCCAGTTTCCAGTATCAGAGCCTTTTCCATCCAGCAAGAACAGAACAATGTCACATGGCTGCAGGATTGGGCTGGAAACGTTCAAACTGTAAATGTGGAGCTACAGAAATGGAAGGGTGTCAATCACGGAGAGGTGAAATGGTCTCACCAGTGCTCACGGGAAGCTCAGCCAGGGGCAGAGGCAGCACAGCTCAGGCACTCACTGTGCCCACAAAACCCTCTCATTTTGCTCATGGCCATGGGGATTGAACAAGTCAAAACTGGGGCCAGCACAGAGCAAGCAGTGACGTGAGCCACCACTCACTGCCAGCTCAGCAGCATCGCCCGCGGGCACAACGCAACCAACGCGCACTGCAGAAATTGGATGTAATTGGCCCTCCTTGACATTCTTACCTGCAGAGAAGCCACAAAAGGACCTCCCACATCTCTGCCAGTGGCAGAGGACCTGGCCCTGACATGGGAGCCCAGCAGATAGGTCACAAGGCTGCTCTCAGCTGAGGATTGCCCTCACCCTGGTAAGGAGATATTTCATGTGCTGATCTTCTCTCCTTTAAGGCAGGTGGAGGGTCAAGGCAGGTTGGCTTCACAGCGGAGCATTTTTTCACTTGTTGATAATTCAATTAGTGACTGTGAAAATGTCCATCAGGAGTCTGGTGGCAGCAAAGTGATATGAGGTAAAAAAAAAAAACAGCAGCAGAGGTAAGAAGCAAGAAATATGAGCAGCGTCCTGCATGCACTCCTGGGAGAAAAACAGGACCTTTCTTCATCTCATTTCATTCACAAAGGGAGCTTTGCATAGAAGGTTTGTATCTTATCTCACCATACAGGTCATCTTTTAACTGCTAATAAGTTTAATTTCAACAGGCACTTAATGTGCTAATCAAACCCGATGGTTCTCAGCAGAATGGAAAATCCCAAGCATGGACATGATTATGTGGCTTTTAAAGAAAAACACTGGAGTGTCAAGAGAAAAAAAACCAACAACACTTCTTTTATAGGGATTATTTATTGTTCTTTTTTGCTTATTATTTCTCCACACTGTTTGATTTTATATCCAGGCACAGGCTACCTCATCTGCTGTGCCTCATGGTAGCAAGGGGGACACAGCACAGGGCAAAGGGTAATGAGAGCTCACTGTTTCTTTTGCCATTAACCACAACTCTTCTTTTTCTCCAAAGGTGACAACAATGCCAAAATCTGTCATTTGCTATCCCTGCTCGCAAGGATTCAACAGCTATTCCCTTCAGGAGCAGTATTTAAAGCAGGTAGGGGTGCAGATGTGACACAAAAGTTCAGGATAATGTAGGCACTTCAGACACAAGTTCACTTTCCTGGATTCCCGTGGCAGCCCTGATCTGAGGTCCCAGCTGATGAGGAGCCTTCATGGGATGCAGCCTCCCTCCCTGCCTTGCTGTGGGCACCTGTGGGTGGGATCACAGCTAGGGAGAAGAGAAATATCTACTCACCTTCCCCTGACTCAGGCTTGTAAAATACAGCCTCTTGAAGAAACCAGCACCCCAATAAATCCTGAAGTGCTTGGGTGACACATGGCTGTGTGATACAATCAGTCCCAGAGGGAGGAATTCCTGCCTGACACCATAAACTGATGGGTCACACTGGCTGGGCAGGATCAGGAAACTCCCAAGGAATGGTCCAAGCCTTCCTCCAGCCCTTTCATGGGAAGAGGTGCTCCCTGAGCAGGCCAGGGTTTGGCAGAGCAGGAGGCTGGTGAGAAGGGCAGAATGACTCAACCAAAGCAAAGCAGCCTCTTCTTCATTTGGGAGCAGACTTCAGGATTGATCCCAAATCTGTCCCTACAGCCAAGCCTTCACACACAGAAAATGGCACCCCTGCCTGATCATAGCAGGGCAGATAGTGATGAGACAAGAGGGAGTGGTTTCAAACTAAAAGATGAGAGATTTAGATGTTTGGAATAAATACTTCACTGTGAGGGCAGTGGTTCAGTCTGGAACCTGGAACGGGTTGCTCAGAGAAGCTTTGGATGTCCCAACCCTGGAATTGTTCAAGGTCAGTTTGGATGGGGTGGTGAGCATCCTGATCTAAGGGAAGCTGTCCCTGCCTGTGGCAGGAATGAGATGATCTTTAGGGTCTCTCAACCCAAACCATTCTAGGATTCTGTGATTCCATGCTTGTGTTCAGCCCCAGGCCTATTGTGCCGTTGTCCTTGTGAGGGTCAACCAACCCCCCCGAGATAGTTCTCTTGGACATGGGGAGAGAAAAGCAGCCACTTCTGCAGGATTTTCCTCCTCTCTGTGCACCTGCCAAAAGCAAGTGAACTGGGAGCTCATTGCTCAGGCAGCAGCACTGCATCTGTGGTGTGAGTTGGTTTTCAGAGGCTCAGCTGGCAACCTTGTGGGGAAACACTCCAGCTGCTTATCAGCCTGGGCCCTCTTGTGCTTTGTCTTCCAGAGAAATCCAATTAACCTGCTTCTTTTGCACTTAGCATTTCTAACGTCAAAGAGCATCACCTGGAAGACCTTTTAAAGGAAAAATAAATGCCATGGCAACTGCCGAGATATTTCCAATAAATCCCAGCTGTGGCCTTCACACTCAAATCCAGGAGACATTTCCCACATCGTAATTTCTCTCTTTCAATATCCTCTGTTTCTGGGGAAGTATTGACAAAGTGTTAAGCCTCCAGACTTAATTTTTGGTTCGATCCATTGAAAGAGAAAGAACCCCTCATTAAGTGTATCTGGAAATGCTGGTACAGAAACTCTGATTGCTGTGATTAATTGTCCCTGATCTGTGGGAGCATCCTGTTAAGGGAAAAAATTAGACTCAGCCCTACATGGGTTATTTACAACCCAGCTGCTCCAGCCATTAAAATTGCCCTGAATAACTACTTCCCCCACCACAGTCTGAACAAGCAGATTAGGCCCTGAGATCACAAGCCCCCATGTTTTCCAGCTCAGTACATCTCATCAAAAAATAAAGGCCTTGCTTGGATAAATAGCACTGTTGAGGGCACTGCTGCTGGAATGACCCTTCCCTAGCAATGCTTCCACTCTGGAAAGAGGCTGCTCTGAGCACTAAAGAAACCCATCAGAAATAACCTTGGATTTTGTGTGTTTATATCTGAATAACTGTGGAAACACAGTGAAGAGTGATGGCTTTTGCTTTGCAAGGCAAATAGAAGATCTGTGATATCCTTCAAGGATATTTCAAGGCTTCCCTCTCAGCCTGTTGCAAGGAAAGGCCTCTTACCCAAGCTGTGTCTTTTTTTATATAAATGCCTTCCTTCCCCTAGCATAGGTCAAACCAGTGCTGAGCACATTCCTTGGCGTCCTCACCCCTAATTGCCCCCAGGCTGTTGCAACACTTCACATGTTCCCCTCTGGATGTGGTGACCAAAGGGTTGACCTGGCACTGGAGGAGGATGGGCTGACCCCTGCTCTTGCTGAATCTGGTACAAGGAGGCTGCTGGGGAGATGAATCACCTGTTGCTTGGGATGCAATGGATTCTCTTCTCTCTCCTCAGCTTGCTGGAGTTACTGCTGAGGTGGCTGCAGGCAGAGGAGAGGCTGGAGAGAGCAGAGCATCTGCTGGGACACAGCCCTGTTGGATCCTCATGCAAACAAGTGCCCCAAAAGTGTCCACAAGAATAACCAGGCTTGAGTTTTTCACTCTCACTGCATCCCTCTTTTCTCCTCTCTGCTCTGGCTCTTGTCCCCACTTTGCACAGCTGCTGGGAGGGCTCCCTGCTGCCTCCTTCTCTCTGGTTTCACAGAACCATGGAATTGTAGAACGGTTTTATGGGAAGAGGGCATCAAGACCATCCAGTTTCAACCCCTTTGCAGAGGGCAGGGACACCTTCCAGTAGACCATGTTTCTCCAAGCCTTATTCAACCTGGCCTTGGACACTTTCAGGGATAAGGCATCCACAGGTTCTCTGGTTTCCATTCTAACATGCAGCCCATGCAGTGACTGAGCTGTTCTGCCCACCAAATCACCACACTGCCTCACCACCAAAAAGATCTCTTCAGAGCAGAGCAAACCCCCCTTGCATCTTTGCTTTCTCCCTCCTTTCCAACCCATCAAGGAGAGTCGGGACCCCTGCAATGGGAGCAGACAAAGACTCCATCCTTCTGCCAGCATTCCCTTCTTTTGAATAATGTCCTTCCTGGCACAGAAAAACCTCGAGCCAAACCTACACAGGGCAGTGATCAGCCCCTCACAAACCTCCTTGCAAACTACCTGATGCTTACATCACATCAGAATTTCTCTCCCAAATACCTGCATGGCACCAAGCATGCTGATCCCAGCCTGAGCCCTGGGCACCAGGAGTGCTGATCCCAGCCTGAGCCCCAGGCACCTCAGTAAAGTTAATAACAGGCACAACCCATTAATGCAACCCAGTTATTGCATGTGCCTCACACACGAGCCTGCCTTTAATGATGTCTGTGTGCACAAGCTGTTTTTCCCTGCAGCAGCCCCAGCAAACAGAGTAACCTGGGGCAGCACAGTGAGCTCGTCTAAGGCAGGGTTAAGTAGGGGATGATAAACTCTCTCCACCATAATTGAAGCCTACACATGCAGCACCAGATGTGTTCTACATGCAGTACCAGATGTGTTCTGCATCCTGAAGAAAAGGCTCAGGGCCAGCTCTTGGTAATGTGTGAGCCAAAGGGTTTTCCCGGAATTAGGCTGAGCCTGGGATGAGGCTTGGGAAGGGAAGTGCTCCTTAGGGCAGGACTATCCTCCAAGAGAGTGCATGGGACACCACCAGGAAAGGGGTATGGGACCCTTTGGTGACACAGGAACAGATGCCCCCTGCTGCAAAAACACCCAAGCAAGTTCTGGTGGAGGGACATGTTGATAGGACAAGGGAGAATGGCTTTGAACTGGCAAAGGATGGGGTTAGATTAGATGTTAGGAAACATTTCTTCCCTGTGAGGGTGGTGAGGCCCTGGCCCATGCTGCCCATAGAAGCTGTGGCTGTCCCATCCCTGGCAGTGTTCCAGGCCATGGGGGGACACTGGGGCTTGGAATAACCTGGGATAGTGGAAGGTGTCCCTGCCCATGGCAGGGGGTGGGAACTGGATGATCTTGAAGGTCCCTTCCAACCTGAACCATTCTGTGATTCTGTAACCAAAGGAGATTTTCCAGACACTTGTTGTAGCCTCAGCCTCACAATCACACTCTCAGTCCTCAGGACTGGAGGCTGCTGCTGTGTTCATTAGGAAGAACTTCTAAACTCTGTTCAGGAAAGCATAAACATATGGAGGAAAGGGAAACCAGATTTGGTTAGGATTCAGTTGCAGGACCAGACAAGGAAACCAGGACTGGGAGGCAGGTAGCCCCAAACAGACCTAGGGGAAAAGTATGGATAGGGAGAGAGAATTAGGCCTGAGAAAATCAGTTCTGGTATTGTCCAAGTTTGCAGTGAGTGGCTTGGCAAGTATGTGATCTTGTGTGCAAGAGCCTCCAAAAGGGAGGGTACAGGAGCTGTTTTGCTGGGGGATGTTTGGACCAAGACAGCAGGGTGAGGATCAGGAGTCAGCAAAATCACATAAATCAGTGGGATTTCAGGGCCTGATCTCAAGGCTTTTGAGGATAATTAAGCGTCATTGCAGATCTGAGACACTGCTTCAGAGCCCTTTCAACATTCAAGGCCTCCAAGCATTTTTTGATGTGTAATAAATTGATTCATTCTTGCCAGAAGTAAAGATAATGTGCCATTGATGTCCCTAGGTATGGGTGTTTTCATGGACATTTAAGATAACCCTTCCTTTCTGCATTAAAAAACAAAAAAACCAAAAAACCCCAAAACACCTACAAAAACCCTCTTAGGGAAAATCTCTTGCTTAATATCTAATCTAAAATTTCCTTTCTTCAGCTTAAAGCCATTTCCCCTTGTCCTGTCACTCCATGCCTTTGTCCAAAGTTCCTCTCCAGATCTCTTGGAGCTCATTTAAGTATTGGAAGGTGCTCTAAGGTCTCCCCAGAGCCACAAGACCAGCTCCCTAAATACAACATCCCTTTGCAATCATGCACTTCCTCCCCCATCCCAGCTTCAGTTTGTAAACTATTTGTATGGTGATGGTTTTTAAATAGCTCCCAATGAGCATTTAACATACAGGGAATGGCAGAGGAAAATAAATCTGTGGGCTGGAGATTTATGTAAACACAAATTCCCTGCAACAGCAAGTTCCTCACTGCATGTGGCTCATTTTACAAAAACACATCATCAGATAAAGCGAGTACGTGATTCATTTGCTGCCCTCTGATGTGGTGGGGCTCTTGAATGAGAAGTTTAAACTATCCTGCTTAAAATCAGACTCACAGAACTTCCAGGCTGAGGAAGAATGGCTAAAGGCAGGCTGAGTTTATAACAGACATGGAGTTGTGCAAAAACAGATTGTTCTGTGGGTGATAAAAATTCTCATGGGGTCTAGGAAGAGGTTTTGTTTAGCTGTGCCAAGCTGTTGGTCATAGAAAGTCGTAATTATATCTACTGGCCTGCTCTGGAAGCTGTTACAGGCTTGACATTCATTGCCAGTGGATGTTTAATCTTCTCTTACTTGTGCTAGAAATATCTTGGGCCCACAATGATGGCAGAGTGCTAGACAGTGCAAAATATTAGACCAAAATAGATGGTCTTGTCTTTCAGCAGCACTGCTGTCTTGCTTAATGTCTAATCTAAACAAGATAAAAAGCATTTTAGTGTGGAGATTCAGGACTCTCTGCAAGGAAATCTTTTAGCCCCATTCCTCAGAGGGGAAACTAAAGCTCTGGTGGAATTGCTTCCAGTAGGATTTGACCTCCAGATCCCCAGCCTCTACATTCTGGCCACAGTCTGTCTCACCACAGTGGTTACTCACACTCATATGACACAGGGAGTGTTTCACACTGGAACTCAAAATCCTGTTTTGTCTCTTAAGCTTGTGTTGGATGTCTTACTCTCCATGAGTTAAGCCAAGTAAAATGCCCAGGTATGGCTTGTACAGAAAAAGAAAACCCTGGCCTTTGGTCTTCCTGCAATCTAACTCCATCCTCCTCCCCCAAACCCATCCCAGGTCTTCTGGACACAGAGACCCTCTGGCACAAACTGAGCCCCCCCTCTCTGTCTGTGTTTTGGAGAAACTGGGTGAAGACAACCTCCAAGTACAGGTGTGAGGAATTTTGGTCGGGTTGGTTGGCAGGTTTGCTCTGGAGAATGGGTTGAGGTCAATGCACAGGGTGAATGAACCTTCTTCTGATCATGAAGGAGCATCCCCCATGACCAGAGAAAACCCATCCTTGGCCAGCACTCCAGACAGTGGTGGGGAGGGAATTGGTATCAGAGCAAAACTGATCAGCCATCACCAAATGCACTCACCGAGGGAGCTGCAATCCAGGCACTTCAGAAAAATAACTTAAAGGAAAGTGTGCACATGGTTCTGATTCCCAGCACTGCCCCCACAATCCATCTGCTGAGAGCTGCCTCTCCTCTCCTAAGGGATGTGTTATTCCCATCTACTCCCCCAGGACCAGAGAGGAAATTCCCTTGTTTGAACACACCAATGCCAGTGTCCCACAGCCCTGGAGTTTCCCTACAGAAGCCTGCCCACATTTTGCTCCTGATCACAAAGCATTTGCTTTGCATTTAGCAGGAACAACCAGTTTAGTGTTTGAATGAATGATCGGTGTTAATTAGTATCATTCAAAATTAAAATAAAGGTCAGAAGAGGGTAAGCATTATCAAAGGGCCTTGTTTGCTCAAAGGAAACATTAATGACACTTGTTCAGTGCTTCAAGATAAACTTGTTCAGGCACTGAGTTAATGAAGAAATAAATACTCCTCTGCACTGAACGTCACTACTCCTCAAACACAAACCACATGTCTTTCATCTCAAGGTGTGCCCTGCCCTATCTCTCATCTCTCCTGGCTGTTTCATTCCTCCTCACTCTGGAGATGCCAGCTCCCTTCTCTGAGCAGCTGCAGGATGGGCCCACCATTGGATTTGGGCTGACAGCTTTCCACTGCAGAGCTGTCACCCAAAGACTCCTGCAATGGCATCTCATTGCCCTTCTTCCAGCTCTCCTTCATTACAAAACAATGGACACAGGGGTGTCACAGGGCTTGGGATTATGGGGCAGGTGCTTTCAGGACCTTAGATTGACCGGCTGGTCCAGACAAGAATGAGTTCCTCTGCTTCCACCCTGAGCTGGCCCTCCAGAGGGACCTTGACAGGCTGGGCCTGTGTAAACCTCCTGTAGTTCAATAAGGTCAAGTGCAAGATCCTGCAGCTCAGGCAGGGCAATCTCAAGCACAGGTTGGGGAAGGAATGGACTCAGAGCAGATATTAGAAGGATTTAGAGATGTTGGTGGATGAGAGGCTGGTCATGACCTGGCAATGAGTGCTGGCATCCCAGAGAGTCATCTGTGTCCTGGGCTGCGTCCCCACAGCATGGGCAGCAGGGCAAGGGAGAGGAATTGTCCCCCTGCACTCAGCTCTGCTGAGAGCCCCACTTGCACTGCTGCACCCAGCTCTGGGACCCCCAACACCAGAAAGACATGGAACTGTTGGAGCAAGTCCAGAGGAGGCCATGAAGATGCTCTGAGGGCTGCAGAACCTCTGCTGCTGCACCCACTTCTGTGGTCTTGCTGTAAAGACAAGCAGAGAGAGCTAGGGGTGTTCAGCCTGGGGAAGAAAAGGCTCTGAGGGGACCTTCTAGAAACTTCCAGTACCTAAAGGTCTACAAGAGAGCTGGAGAGGGACTCTTTATGAGGGCATGTAGCAGTTGGACAAGGGGGAATGGTTTCAAACCTACAAAAGATTGCTTTATACTAGGTATAAAAAAGAAATTCTTCCCTGAGAGGGTGCTAGGGCCCTGGCACAGATTGCCACAGAAGCTGTGGCTGCCCTATCCCTGGAATTGTTCCAGGCAAGGTTGGACAGGGCTTTGAGCAGCCTGGGATAGTGGAAGGTGTCCCTGCACATGGCAGGAGGTTGGAATGAGATGGTCTTGAAGGTCCCTTCCAAACCATTCTGGGATTCTATGCCTGATGCTCCTGGGTTTGCACCTCTCTAGGCAGATGCAGCACCAGACCAAAACCTGCCATGGGCAGGGCCACCTTCCTGTCCCATGTCTGCAGCACCTGGTACAGCAGAGCCCAGTTGAGGGTCCCAGATACACAGGATGATGTGCAGGTCCAGATCCTTCCCAGCTGCCTGCAGGTGCTTTTCTGGTGCAGCACAGCCAGAAATCAATGAACTGAACTCTCACCTGAGAGCTGGGTCACCTTCTGCAGGTGCTTCACTGCATCGACAACAGAGGGAGCCCGAGGATGTCTGTGCTCCAGAGTCACGAACCTCAGGCAAATTTAGGGTGGGATGAATCCTGGGCTATATAAATATTAATACATTCGGAAACCAGCAGTAGCAGCATTCACAGATATTTATATATACACAGAAAGAAAGAGGGAGGGAAACTACGTGCACACCCTTTGGCTTCTCCATGACCCCCAAAATGCCATAAATCACTTTCAGCAGGAGAGCACAGTGCAGCAAGTTTTGCCTCCTGCCACATCTTCCACACTGCCAATAATTTGGCAAACCCATCCTGCCATCAGCAGTGGCCTGAGGGGGCTGCACAGAAGAAATTGGGGTGCAGGAGCTGAGGGTTTCCAGGCTGCACCGTGCTCCATGAGCCAAGACTGCAGCGTTCCAGCTCCTGCTGCTAAAACCACTGAAGGCCGAGGAAGATGATATTTCCATCTTTTGGAAACTAAACACTGGGAACACGCCTACACAGCCGTTGTCATAATCTCCCGAATTCAGTCAGAAGTAAAGAACAGGCAGAGGTCAAACTTTTCCTGGCTTAATAGCAACGCTATCAAAATTTTAACCTCTTCCCTGCTGGCATCTCACAGGTCTCCCCTTCCCAACAAAGATGTGATGAACACGCAGAGGCCTTTGCAGCAGTGAAATCTCTCTTCTTCCCCTTCCCTATGTGCTCAGGTGCTGCAGACAGCAACGTTTTTGAGGTGGGTGAGGAGGAGCAGAGCTGGTTGCATGAGGACCATCTGTGGGGAGATGCAATCCTGCATCCATCCCGTGTCCCAGCGGGCTGCAGGCACCCATCAGAGCCGCTCTGCTGTGCCAGGAGCACACGAGACAGCCTGGTGGTGCTGCCTCACCCCATCTCTCACACACGGGAGGGGAAAAGGCAGGAAAGATGGGCTTCCAGGGGGAGCAGATGGGCACCTGTCAGCAGCCATATGTCAGGAGATCAGTGCTTTGGATTGTGCATTAACCACCCCCCACTCCAAAAAAAAAAAAAAAGGGAAAAGGGAAAAAAATAAAACCCAAAACCACCTTCTGTAGGATTTTTAATCATGTGGTCCTCAGATGCTATGTGGAAAAAAGAATTGGCAGGTCTTCCCTTTTTTCCCTGAGTGAACAGGAGTGAAGCAGCCTGGAATCCCACATTTATCCCAGCACCCCTCACCCTTTTGGAAAATCAGTAAAGAGGGGTCCACTTCCCTGAGTTATTTCCCTCTGGAAATAACCCCTTCATGGGAGATGAGGGCAGCTTCATACAGATAGTGAACCTGGAGAGCAGGAGCAATGAACAGGAGAAAGGTTTGAACCCTGCAGCTCAGCACCATCACTTCTCAAAAAGTCAGGAGTTAATTCAGATCTATAGGTTGATGGTCACAAGGATCCCAAGCCCTGAAAGTCGATAGCAGACACCAAGCATGACACATTAGACAGTGATGGGGTGAAGATGCTCAGGTAACTTTATCCTGCCTGCCAGACCTCTGTGTGGAGGCTGTTTGCTCCAGCCCAGCTGTCTCTGAGCTCAGGAGCCATACGGCTGGTGGGACTTCAGAGAGGGAGATCAAATTCGGAGGCAGCAAAGCAGGCGGTTGTTTGCTTTCCGTGTCTCTGCTCAACTTTTGGCCTCCTACTCTCCTAATGAATTTCTGGGAGGTTCTCAGCACTGCCTGCTCTTCAGCAGACTGCACTTCCAGCTACAAAAATAGCGCAGACACTAAAACGATCTTCGGGAATCAGATAAGAGCTCCTCCCAGGAGGAAGAAAAAAGGTTTCTTTCTTCTCTTCTCTTTTCTTTTCTTTTTTTTTTTTTTTTTTTTTTGTTCTTTTTGTTTGAGGAGGCTGATGTGTTGCAAATATAGATTGTGATTTCCATCCCAAAGTGCTTCGCAAGAGCTTGGCTGGCACCTCTGTGCAGAGCTGGCAGCAGGCACTGCTGGGATGAGCTCTGCAGCTTCACAGAGGAGCACAGCCCACCCCAGCTGCTCACAAAACCTGTCCAAATAACTGCACAGCACAACTGCAGGAGACCTTCTGGTGTAGAAACTACCAAAGATGACAGAAAACACTGTTTTCTAACATTGCTTCCTCTAAAATGTAGCTCAGAGAGGAAAATGCATAGGTAAGAGCTCTGTCACATCTCAGGTTTCTGTGGTCTTGGACAAGCTATCTTTCCCACTGAGTTTTGCCAAGGAAAGTCTTAGGGAGCCTCCCTCATTTCCAGCTGGTCACAGCACTCCTCCTTTCGCACGAGTTTGATGGTGACCAGGCTCTCCCAAGCCACCTCAGCTCATTAACTGAGGACCAGTGCCTGTGTTGGGTCAGTGCTCTCCCACCTCTGTGGCTTCTATCAGCTCCTGGAGGGGTCCCACCAGTCCTGGAGGCGGGCAGAGATAAGCCCTGGGAACATGAGGGTGGGAGAGGGGAGGGAAGGGAGTGTGGGACTTCCACCACTCCTTCCCCCCACTTGCTGATATTCATGGAAACATATTATAAACCTTTCTCTTCTCTAAAATGGGAGTACCACAGTCACCTTATCTGTGTATCATTACTGATAAGCACTCTGATATGTGCATCCGGTCACGCTGAGAACTCCCTGCCCCTTGCTCAGATCCATATGCACAGGAACAGAAACTCCACAAGCCCCCAAAAGACAGCCTTGAAATGCTACATAAACACAGATAAATACAGCACAATACGTCAAATGGAGCCATGAGGGGCCCCCAGTGGTGTCCTAGTTCATCCTCCAAAGGCAGGGTGAAATTACACTTTATTGCCCAACCCAGTGCTAAAAATATCCATTGGCCAAAATTCCAGTCTTCCTGAGCAATTGCTTCCCTCAACTCCCTCCTTTTGACCCTCCAAAGCTTTTTCTGGATTTGGATGTTCCTCACTGCAGTTTAAGCCCAGACACTTTCCTGTCCCTGGCAGACCCAGCGAATTGTTCATTCCGTCCTGCTCACAGCACACATCTGGAGTTGGTTACATTCCCCACTCAGGCTTTGCTACATTTGCATCTCTCCTCTAGACAAGCAGTGGCATTTTTTTCAGGAAAAGACAAAGAGTCAGTGGTTGGTCACACTGCACAAAGCAGAGCTGGTGACAGTGCTGGAAGGAGAGGGTGATGTGGCTCATTTGTTGGTGAGTTGTGGTAGCATAAAAACAGGTCCCAGCAGGGGCACCAGGACTGAGCACTAGGACACCCTAGAAATGTTTTGCAGCAGGAGTTGTGCCAGCATTCCATTCCACCTCTGGGCTGGCACACACGTGCAAGGCTGTGTTTTGCAGTATTTTTTTCCATTTTTAATGCTCTTCTAAAGATTTTCCTTGCAAGAAGTCAGAAAGTGAGACATAGTTATAAAATATTATAAAAGCAGAATGAATGCATACGGGACCAAACCTATATGCTCCAGCCTTGTCTGACAGAGGGAAGGGCTAGATGGGATATTAGGAAGAAATCTTTGACTGGTGAGGGGGTGATGCCTTGGAACAGGTTGCCCAGAGAAGCTGCTGCTCCCCCATCTCTGGCAGTGTCCCAGGCCAGGTTGGATGGGGTTTGGAGCACCCTGGGATAGTGGAAGCTGTCCACACCATGACAGGGGTGTTGGAACAATACGGTCTTGAAAATCCCTTCCAACCCAAACCATTCCATGATTCTGTGATTCTGTGAGTATGGTCCTGTTTCATGATTTGCTGTGGGCCTCACTCAGTGGAGCGTGGCCTCTGCACACGACAGCACCTTGAGCATGACTCAGCTCCAGCCAGGAAAGCACATTTTCCACCCACACAGCTGCAGCTCCTCCTCTGAAGCTCCCTGCTGTGGCTGGGGACAGGACACACGTCCACCCCTCTGCTGTTGCACCCACTGAGCACTTGTGCTCTGCCAGCAGTTTGCACCAACACCTTCCGTGGGAACCCTTGGTGGGAGAGTTCCTTCTCCTCTCACTTCTCCTCATTGCATCTCCTCTCACAGAGCACAACAGAATAATCTTGCAAGAAGTTGTGTAGCAGGGATAACAGAAATTCCCTTACAGAAATTCCCCCTAAATTTCTCCCAGCTCAGTAAAAGATGTGATGAAATCCCATCTGAAAGTGTCAGGGCCTTGGGTCAGTCTAAACACTCTTCTGGGAGCATCCCGAATCCTCATCCCTCCCCCAGCCTTGGAGATGTTGATCCGCATTTTTGCTTTGCTTTGGTTTTTCTTGGCAGCTGTTTTCTTTCAAGTCATGCTATGGCTGTGTCACTTTTTTTTAAAATTCATATTCTTGATTCATTTCTTCCCTAATCACTTGGGATACCAAGTTTTACAAAGGGGAGTATAATTAATCTTCCAGGTTTGTGCATGTGTGATAAAAAAGATGTGATCCATGACAATTTAATGCCCTATCTAGCTGCTGGTAGACAATGGAAATTTCTGAGTTATACCCAAAAAAAGCCACACCCAGCTCACAAAGGCTCCAGCAGCTGACAAGCATCTTCTCCAAACTATTCAGCGGGAACATTTTTTGAGAGCTCTTTTGGTTTTGTCGTTGTTTTAAACTTGGCCCCAAACATCAGCTGCAAAAGAACAAAGCCTCAACCGCGCAGTTGGTTCGATGAGTTCCAGAAGCTGTTGAATTTCTCACGGCGTTATCAGCGATCTTGGGAGACCCACGGAGGTGAATTTCATACAGCGATTGCTGCAAACGTGCTCCGCTCCCCTCTGACATGCATTCCTCCTCCCACTCCCCTCCAACATGCATTCCTCCTCCCGTTCCCCTCTAACATGCATTCCTCGCGATCCCGGCGGTGGTTTGACATCAGTCAGCATCGCCCCAGACAGCTCCATCCCATCTCGATCACTCTCTTAGAAGTTAACAACCCTGCGATGGCCAGCGTCGATACCGGCTGCCCATAACAAAGCTATTAGAGTGGCATTTCGGTAGGAAATGGTGGGAATGCTGCAGTAATCAGACAGTTATAAAAGGTTAATGAAGATGAAAGGAAAGAAAATGCAGAGGAAAAACCCAGGCAGCCAGAGAGATTTTTGGCAAGGTTTGCTAAGCTGCTGCCTAGCCACTCACAACTTCCTGCATTTCCCAATCCAGCTGCACATTTCCAGTAGCCTCAGCAAGTTTGTATCGCTGGGAGAAACGCTGAGCTAACTGTGTAGCTGGTCACATTCATGTCCATTATTGAGGAAAAGGGTCGAGTTCCCTAGAGGAATTTGGGAAGAAAAGTTCACTTCATCTAAATACACCTAAATATCCTGAGGAGGATAAATTCAGAAATGCTTCAGCTCAGGCTGGAAACGCATAACTGAAGGATTATCCATGTGCTGCTCACCAAATAAGAGGTCTTTCCAAGTCACCTCAGTATTTTTGGGAGGAAAATTTTTCACTTAGAATTATCAGAGACCTGTTTAGAACACGAAATCCTCTGGTACTGCTGGGTAGGGCACTCCTTCAAAGCAGGGGGCAAGAATTGTCTTAATTTCTTTCCACCCCCAATAAGGGACAATTCTGACAATACAGCTGTACCGTAATATCCCGATTTCACACTACGGAACTCCACCCCTTCGCCTTAGAAAGCGATTTAACGCCTTAATAGGTGTCCTCATCACTTTTTTTTTTTTTTTTTTTTTTTTTTCCATAGCATCGTTTTATTCGCTACTTCTCTCAGAATCTAAAATGTCTTTTCTCCCTCACCGACACGTCAGGCTCTCAGATGACTGCGGGCTGTTGCCTAATCTTTGCCCTATTCCTCATCCGATGTCGAGACGGGTGCTTAGCTAAGCTATGCACATAGCTCCCTGTCAGCATCGCCACGTCAATCAGCCTCCCCAGCTCCAGCCGCTGCCGGTGCTGTTTTCTGAATTCCTGACACTCGTCACCCTGTGGCAGTGCCAGGAAGGGGACCTGGACCTGCTGGGTGGGATCAGACGGGCTCAGCAGAGAGGGACTTGCAGCCCTGCACACACAGCTCTGCAGTTTTGCTGCTCTGTCCTTGCTGCTCATCCTTCATACATGATTTTCCACGCAAATTTCTCCGTGCTTTTTCCAAATTCCTCATCCCATCAATAAGAAGGTACTTTTTAGCCATGTTGTTTAGTTTATCTATTTCCAAAGCAAGCCTTGATCTCCTCTGCTGCTTGTTTCTCCCAGTTCCTCACGGTTCCACAGTGATTGCAGATCTGACTACACAGAATTTAGCTCTGAGGTCTTTTATGAAAGTACCATGTTTGTCTAGATTTGCCATCTGTAACCCAAGAGGCACCTCCTGCAACCCAGCCACACGTCCTGTAGTTGTGGCTTTCATTATTGATGTTAATTGTGCAAGGAGGCAAGCAGAGTTTGCTCCAAACTAACTCAGTCTCCATACAGCCTGGAGGCCTTTGGGTCTCCTACATCTCATCCTCTGGGGATTTTTTGGCTCTGACAAACTTTCAGCTGGCTTTCAATTTATGTGAGCTGATGTCTTTGTGCCACTTTGAACCTCCTTCGTGAGTAAAGCACTCTGACAAGCCAGAATTCATGGGGTCTGCAGTCCATGACAGATTTAAATGCAGATTAAAATTTTTGTAGCAGAAAAATTACAAGAGACTCGAGATCCTAATTGTCTTAATTTTTATTTTTAAACTCCCTAGTGCTGACAGCGGATATTTTGGTGTAAAAAAGCTGAAAAGATGCAACTGCTGCCTCACTGGGAGCAGGTAGCAACTTCCAGAGTTTAATCTTACACCTTAATTTGTTCTCAATATTCAGATGGTGGCAGCAGCCAAGGAGGCATTATCAAGCTAAGTGCTCCTTTGTGTCAATACACAGCGGTAGAAAAATTCCCCGCCCAAATGAGCCGTGATTGTTGTATCGTCTGGAAGAAAGCCACCCTCTCTCTAGTGCTGCACTAATGCACTTCTAGCGACAGAACTGATTAGGATTCCTGCTTTGGATTTGCTCAGATCTAGCCTGGTTGGGTTTTTAATCTTTGGGATAAGCTGTGGATAGAGAATTAGCCATTTAGATATAAGTGCATCGCTGGGAAACGGTTCGCCAGCACCCGACACAAAATTACTTCAGAGTCAGATCTGGCAAGGGCTGCTCGATAATGAAGTGATAACCTGGGGGGTGGGGGCAGAGGGGGATTTTGGCTTTCAAGAAGTACCAGACATCTTTGCCTGATTCTGTCTCCACTAGCACAGAAACCAGAAGAGTGCTGAGGAATGTGTGCTAAGAGTGAAAATAAGCACCTGCCACTCAGCTCAGATTTGAAATGACGCCTGAGAGGGAAATTACAGAGTCATCACTGACAAGGGAGGCAAAGGGGGCATTGCTTGGGCTGTTTGAGCCCCATGGCTCTCTGGTGCTGCTTTTTGATACAGTAAAGTCTGGCAGGATGTGTGTCCTTCCCCTCTTGGTGTGAGAGACACCAGGGTCAGGTTTAACCCAATGCTGAGCTTCTGCCCCTCTGAATCTCCAGTGTGTGGCAAGGAGCAGTACTCCCTATCACACTTTTCTCTTGGAAACAGCAGGAAAAGTCAGGTATTATTCCAGAAGGCTTCTTTCTCCAAAACCATTATTTTTCCCCTAAAAAGTGTTTCCCCTAAAATTGTCTAACTTAGTCACCTCCTTCTGGTTGTCCATCACATAATGACATGGCCTGCTGAAGATTAGGAGGACTCAGGAGCAACAAAACACCACAATAGACTCTGCCACAGCACCCAAGCACCACAAACTGCTGGGACCCCTCTCCCACACATTTATCACCCTACTTTCTCTAGGGCTGGCTTCCAGTTTGTCAGCAGTATAGACACAGACACACAAACTGCAGCCTAAACATCTCAGATCCAGAAGCACAGGCCAGACTCAGTCTGAAATTGATGTCCTTTCTGATTCTCATGGATGTCTGAATGATTTATCCAGGGAGATCTTATTTTACAGCCTGTGTCTTCTGATGTGTTTGCTCTTTGAGCCCTCTGGGTTCAGAAGCTGCTGCCTCCTCCCCAAACCCTCTCTCCCCCCCATGCTGGAGGGCTATAAATTATAGCAGCCTGCAATGCATTCAGTCCTGTCCATCATCTGTGCGTGGCATTAACCCTCTGAAACTTGGTCACCCAGATCTGCATTTCCCAAGCTTTGAATCTTTATCCATTGCTAAAGCTGCTCAGACAGCCAAAGAATGAGGTGCGTATGGCAGCCGGCGTTTCTAAAGAAAACTTGATGGCTTTCTGACACCCGACACATGCAATTCCCAACAGAGTTAATTGAAGCTAATTCCTCAAAGGCTGAGATGAGAATATCCCCATAAATTATGTTCCTGCTCCATTCCAGACAAGGATGGCATGAATGCATTACACGCAATCCCCCAATTTACAGCATTAAAACCAGCAAGTCAATCAAGGAGACTGAATAAAGTCACTTGAAAGCTGAAATTCATTTTCATCCTCTCTCCCTCTGTACTGTAACCTGAAAGGTTGATTTTTGAGGGCAGATTTCCATACCCAGCAGGACCCATTCAGTGAGAGAGGAGCCTTCTCCATGGGTGAGACATGTGGTGGGAGCCCCTGCTTGGGAGATTTTTCTGGGGTGCAGGTTTTCAAGGCTGTTATTGAGGCAACTTTCAAAGGTGTCTCTAGAGACCTTTGGGTTTCTAAGACTGAGAGAAAAACTCCACAGGACTGAGGGCACCATGTCCCTGCTCTTGTCTCAGAAAGGCAGGGCTGGTTATCATGGAGGGCACACACAGAGACAGGCAGGCACAAATCTAACTTATAATACTGTTACTGCCAATCTGCTCTCATTAAAAGAGCGTTATTTTTAAATCCTGTGTTTTTTTGAACACAGTCCTAATGACGAGTTATTTTTAAATGGTACTTTAAAAATATAGGCACATTTCATGTGCCATTCATGTCACTTTCAGGGTCTGAAATATCACTGAATTGCACTATAGAGATTATGCAAATTAAAGACAGATTCAGTGAAAAAGTGCCCAGCTTCTGCGCTGCTCAGAATCAGAAGGACTGAAAATACATTTCTGGGAATTTTTACTGCCTTGCAGAAGCTCTGGAGATATAAAAATTGGAAATTATTTGAGCTGTGGTCTCTATGCAGTTGGTTATCTGTTGGAAGGGGAAAGAGTGCTTCATGTTGGATACTGGGAAAATAAATACCCAGGTGAAACCAAGATGAAAAGCTTAGACCAGAACAAATAGAAACCCTGTGACAGAACCAGGACCTTGAGTCCCACCATGGCTTAACCCCAAAGTCATGCTATAAACAGGAACAGACTAAAGAACAAAACTTCAGCATCATATCATGTTATAAATGAGCCGTAGGGCAACACTAATATGTACTTCTCCATTTATAAGGTATTTTAGACGTGCAGTCTTTGGCAATTAAAGTTTGCCCCAAGTTCAAGCCCAGCTGTGGTGAACCTGCAGTAATTCTCACTGGAATCCATAGACTTCAAGGGCCCAGGAAGATCTTAACAACTGCCTTGTCTGGCCTTCTGCACAAGATGTGTCACAGTTCCTGCCTTCTGACTCCTGACTGAGCTGTGACCCGTCCCCAGGGAAATATGCACACTCCACATAAAAGCTTAGAAGATGGAAAATCCAACTTGTCCTTGAATTGCTGTTCCAAGGTGAGCTGCCTTCCTTGCTCCAAGTCCTCCAGCTCTAATTGATTCTCATTTCCATTGTAACCTTTCCTGCTAACGTGAAGCACCACCTGCCATTAGAAATTTCTTCCATACACAGGTACTCCGAGACCACAGTAAGTCGTGTCCTAACCTCTTGGATCAGCTAAACCAGGGGGTTACTCCACAATAATATATTCACTCCTGGCTGAACATGCAAGGATGTTGCTGCCCTGTAATGAGTAGCAGTTACCACAGGTCAGCTGAGGTTCAGGAAACGTCCACACAAATGCCCTTTGCCCAGAGCTAGGACAGGATTATCTCTAGAACACAGCTCAGGAACAGCGATAAACTCATTTGTATTCTTTTCCTTTCATCTAATTGCTTTGGAGAGAATAATTCATGAATGAAATGCCCAACTCAAGAAGTGTTAAATGCATTGAGACAGCATCCCAAGTACATTTAAATAAAGTAATATTTACCCATAAGAAAACACAGTGCTGATTTAAATACTGTTTTTAATGATTAAATGGTAAAAATTGTGTTACCAGTTTGAAAACACAGATATAGACTCACTTTAGGGAAATACATTTTCATTTCTACAAATAAAAGGTTGGGAAAATATTCTTCATCAATGATACATGAGCAATATAATGTTTTGTTCTTCTATTCTACCCAGGAGATCATGTTAATCCTTTTGATTTATGCACAGCTCCTTAACTAATACTGTAACAAATGGTATTGACAATTAAACTCACTTCTGCAAGAAATTCATTGTATTTGCAGCACCCACAATAAGAAATGCCTTCACGGCTCTGACAGGAGATCTAAATAAAATTAAAGAGCTAAGAACAAAGGCTGTAGAAAAATCAAAAAGGCATGGCTGATAAGGGTATGTGACTTGCTTAAAGGGGGGATTTTTGTACATATCTAAGGCAGTATATTGCACATAAAAAAGGGAGGGTTGGTATTCTTCAGTTTAAACACACAAATCTTCAGTTCTTTGCTTCCCAATGCAGAGCTGCCTGACATACTGACCATCATACGGCACTGGCTTTGAAAAGGCTGGCAAAGACCTGAATCAATTTAATCTTATTAAAATACAGAGCATTTTAAAGATACTATCCCCAGTGGCTTACTGATGGCTCAATTGCTGCTACAATCTATGCAAAGGCTTCGAGTGATGAAACTCTATTAGTTCCTGCCTTGTCTCTCCTTTTCAAAATGGTTTCAGAGGCTACTGCTATCACTGGCTCATCAGTGCTTAAAGGAAATACTTTCAGAAGCAGAACTAGAAATGTCTCCTCTTGCATTACCAGTATGTAATTAGGGGAAGGCTGCATTCCTTTCAGCTGTACACACACAGTCACACAAAGCGTTTTCTAGAAATGGACTTAACTAGGGTCAGACAGCAGCAATCAGCAATAACTCACTCTGGAGCATTCAAAGGAATTAATACTGATTACAGGTTATTTAGTCATTCTGAACAAAAAAGAAAAAAAGACAAACAAAAAAAACCCCAACCAAACAAAACAAGAAAACCCCCCACTCTTGTCAGAAACAGGCACCTGGCACAGCAGAGTGCTGCCAGCCTGCCACAAAGCGCCGGCGATTACGCCCTGCAGAGCCTGAGCAGCAAATCCATGGAATCAGCAATAGCTCAGGATGAGGCACCAGCCCAGAACCAAGCTCGTGCCACTTAAAAACCGACCTATGATTATTCTCAGGCGACAGTGCCCAGAGCAGCCTAAGGTTTGATTACTAAAAGAACATTATGTCACACAACTGCGTGGCGATGTTTATAATGGTCACGAGTTCCATGGGCTATGGCAACTTCCCGCTGAGAGAGGTGCTTTAGGAAGAGGGAAAATACAGAATGTATCATAAAAAATTAAATCCTTTCCTGCTTGGGGAGTGCAGGAAAGGGAGAGGAGCCTGTGCTGTGCTCTACAGCCTCCGGTCCAGTGGTCTGGTGACACTGAGCACACACAGGGCAGCAGCTCAGTGAGCACAGTGAGCTGTGGAAATCGTCAGCTGGCAGGATTTTGAAGTGTCCCCCAGGCAAACTACCTCATAGTGGAGCCACACTAACTCTCAGCTAAACTCACAGTCCCACACCACTGGGCCAGCAGCAGCTCCAAGTGAAACCCATGGCAGCAGCTTGGCTTTTTAAAGGCATTTTTTCAGTTGTCCTTCAACAAGCACTCAGCAATTTGTGTTCATACCCTGTTATTTATTAAAGCTGGCTCAGGAAGGAGGAGAATTCAATGCCTGCTTCAGATCAGTCCCCCTAGAAATGCTCATTTGTACTCATAATGGAAATAAAGGATTCCCACTGCCAGGAGGGCATATAGCTCAAGTCAGAGTAGTCCCTCCTGAAATCAGCCTGTGAGGTGATGAAAAAGCAGGAGTTTTTCTGAGAAAAGGTGGGGATTCCCAGCACAGTTATCATCTCTGTGCTTCATGAAAGACTTTTTAATCTGCAAGGAGAAGAACAGCTCAGCACAAACAGCACAACAAGGAGCAGGTTTGGAACTTGATAATCTTTAACGTCCCTTCTGGCCCAAACCATTCTGTGATTTTGTGATTCCATACTCGCGCCCAGCACATCATGACATTGCCTGAAAAACTTGCAAGGGAAGATTCTCTTACAGAAATTGCTCATATTTTAGTGAAAGCAAACAATAGTGTTCACAAATGAAGAGTTGCACAATTTTTTCCAGTCCTTCAGTTTTATTTTGGATGGGCTGGGATGTTGCAGAAGGCATGTTGCTATTTCTAAGGATTGCTACCTGTCCTGCTGAGATGCAAATCAAACTTAAAAAGGAGAATGAAGAAATCTCTTCAGCCACCCATGGGATTTCCCTCTTTGACTTTTCTCAGAGTTCAATAGTCAAGAGAGGGAATAAACATGGACAGAGAAATTGGGGAGATATTGTATCAGGTAAAGTAAGCACAAGCAGCACATGGTTAGGAATTAGATGGTCTGAGGTGTGAAAAATGTGTCTGTGAAGCTAAGAACATCTGTGCTGGGGTCCACTGATCAGCCTGGAGGATGTAACACTTCCAAGTGAGGGGGAATGGCAGGAAATTAAGTCCAGAGAGTTTCCTGGCCATGCCACTGTCACCTCCACACTCAGAGAATGACCTGACCCGGATGTGAGCAGTCACCTTGGGACTAAGTAATGAGTTACCAGTGATACATAGTGGCAGGTAAAGGCAAAAGCATACCTGTGACCTGTGAGACTTAAAAAATTAGGGGGTTAGGGGGAAATACAGATTGTGGTGCTTCAGGTGGAAATATGCTTTGTGGAGCTTCAGAAAAAAGGGTCTTTCTTTATCCTTCTTTTTTGTGGATTTTTATTTGCATCTCAAAGTCAGAGTCAGCCTGTTCAAGTCTTCTGCAGCCACACTCACCCACAGGGTGATTCTGCAGCCAGAGTTCTGACTGCTTTACAGTACCTAGAAAGATGGAGATCATTCCCTACTTTACCTCTGTGAGAATGTGGCAGGTTCTGCTGAGAGGAAGTCTTCAAAGGACTCTGCTTAGTGTCACAGAAAAGTTTCAGCAATCAGTCAGGCCTGGGCTGGGGATGGCCCTTGGTGATCTCTGCCATGTGAGCACACCCTGGTTATTCCTCTTCTCTTCTGTTTCATGGGTAAGACCCTGCACTCCTGACACTGCTTTTGTTACAGAATATTGCTTGAGAAAACAAGCTGTAGGGTGTCCCAGATCTCCCAGCTCCCAATCCCATGCCTTCCACAAAAATCTGGAATTTCCAGGTGCATCGTGAAGCCACTGCCACGTCCTTTTGCAAGACAAGCGCACAAACTCAGATCTGAGGCAGATCAAGGAATCACCCTGCACAGATGCCTCTTTCCAAATACCTGCTGCTATCGTCCAAGTCTTTCAACTGAGTCCAGCGTCCTCCTGGTGATTACCCAAGGCTTTGTTAGACATGCAAATGAGACACTCATCCGGGATCTCCTTAGATGAGGACTTCGGGATGCGCCGCTGCCTCGCAGTGACAATGAAAGACTTTTCTTTTTGCTCATGCTGGGAACTTGCTGAGCGTGCATGGGAGAGCAAGCGCTCAGACACCAAGGTTTTGAGGAGCTGACAGCATTCCCAAGTGACAGCACACCGGCTCGCCTGTTCAGCGAAACCTCCGTGGAGAGGAGTGAAGAGCAGGCAGGCAGCCAGCGGGGATTGCTGCCTCCTGTGCTCATCTTCACCTTCCTTTCATCCTGCAGCCTCGCTTGCCCTCTTGGACAAAGCCATAGGCTTCAGTCTGAGGCAGCCAGCCTGTTTAATCATTATTTAATCCTCTGACCCCCTAAAAGGGCCGTTTGACACAGGTACAGCCCAGAGGAAGAAAGTGCAGTCACCATTTAGAATCAGCATCCAACACACCCAGCAGTATCTCAAACACTGAATTATCCCAGCACTCCTGCTAAGAACTAGTTTTCCAGGTAAGTGCTGATAAATGTTGGCATTTTGAAACATGCTCCCTGTTGGATTATTGCAATCGAGTTATGGGCATGGCATTATTTAGTAGCATTTATCAGGTGCTGCAATTTTAAATAGTTTAAACATTTATCAATTAATGAAGCCAGTGGTTGTTAGGTAATAGGCTGGACACATTAAATAATCACTCTCCCTATATTATTCATTCCCCTGCACCAATATTTTGTGATTCTAAAACGGGGGTTTTTTTAGGATAAAGGGATGGTAAAAGCAGGGATCAAGAGATGTAAGTGGGATAGTAAAAGAGTGAGAGCTCAGCATAACTCAAGTACTAGGCAGAACAAAGTCTGCCAGTTCCATCCTGAAGTGAACTTTTGCAAAACAGAAACCTGGGATAGAGCCTTCTCAAGGACAAACAGCACTGGAGAATCCACTGACCTGCCAGCATGCAGCTCTGGCCCGAGGTGATGAGAGAGCCTGAAATCCCAGTTCTGCATAAGCAGCAAGGGCCACACACCCAGCAGCTCATTTCAGCCCCCAGAGTGGCACAGCCTGGTCAGCACGGTGCTAAAATTCATCATTAGTGGGGCTAATGAACCTTTCTTGATGGCAGCCCTATTCTGCTCATTCAAGGGCCATTGTCACCACCCCACAGTGCAGCATCTCCTTGCTCCAAAAGACCAAGACTGAAATGCCTACACTTAGGGAATCTAGCATGGGCTCCCCCATAGTGCATTTGAGCATTATTTCCACATGCTGCTGTGTTTTGCTAAGCCCTTCTGCTCATTTCCAGGAGGATCCCACGGGGTTTAGGAATTAGCCTGGGGCATGGGAAAATTGAGCTTCATTCCTTGATCTGCCACAGAAACCCCAAGTGCCACTGGGCATATCACTCAGCACCTCCACTTGGGTCTCCTAACTGTAAAAGAGGGATAGGAACCCTGTGAGGGTGTTGGCAAGAAGATAAAACATATTAACCATCTGGGAGGTGCTGTGATGCTGTGATAAGAGGGGCCACGCAAGAAACTTAGATAAACAGTTTCAAAATTCTCAGCTTTTTGGTGCTTTCTCTTCCACACTCGGCATGCTCTGTGATTTCACACATCCAGCATCAGTCCTGTGTGCTCAGCATCTTCCTGAGCACGAGAGGTTTCCAGCCCAAATCACAGGCTTTCCCTCAAAATGCAAAGGGATGTGATCTTCCCAGTTTGCAGCCCATGTTTTCAAGGGGGTGAGCAGAAATCTCCACAGTGCTTTGGCACCCACTGACAGGAGGGTTTGCACTTTGGGCATGAGGACATTTGTGTCTCTTCCCAGTTGGATCTCATCGACCACAACATTCACCCTCAGAGCACAAATCCAAGTCAAGCCTTCTCCAGAAATGTTACATCTCTAATGACTGCAAGCTCTAGTTTGCCATTCAGCACTCCAGTGGATGTTTTAGGAGCATGAGGGCGTGCTAAAGATAAATCATGCCCCAAAAGCCCAAGAAAAATAAAGCCAGTCCTGTAAATACTTTCTAGGATCAGTGGTTGAAGCTTTCCTAGACTCTAAGGAAATACGAGGTGACATGAAGTCATTGCAGGGAGATGTAACCAACCCATGAAAAAAACATTGCATTTCAAAAGATAGGGCACTTCTAAGGCCACAGCATTCTAAACAGAATTATCTGATGCCAGCACTGTTTATTTGCTGTCTGAGGTCTCACATGTAGGGCAAGCCACAGTTTATCAGAGAAGAGTTGTCACCTATTTAGAGAAAAGGTTTAAGCTAACAAATTCTTGTGCTCTGGAGATACCAGCCACATGTGAGGATGGGGCTGGCCTTACTCATTTTCCACTCGGGAGAACAGTTACCAGCACCACTACCACCTTCCTCAGGATTAATGCCAATCAAACTGCACAGGGAAGGAAGAGATGAGCCTGGCAGGATCCTGACATCAGTATTCCGGCTGTATCCACAGCACTTATATATATACAGCTAAACACTTAATAGCTTGAGCAACTTCAAAGCAACACATTACCTGCTGAATTAACCCCCACTTCCACCCTATTAGAGGATGCTTAACAGAGTAAGAAGCTTTCAGAAATTCGGTTGTCATGCACACTGGGGTGTGCTGCAGAAAAAAAAAAAAAAAAAAGACAGCAAGAAAATGGTGTGAACTGTATTTTCAGTGTCTGAAATTACTTTGCTGATGGGACAGCGTCCTTCTGCAGGTTCAGATGACATGAAATACCCTTCTGGCCCTTTGAGAACCTGTGAATTACAGTTAAACGAGTCCTAATAGTTTGTTGCTTGACATTAACTACGGGATTGTGTTGACACACAAAGAGTGGAAGAGTCAACTCATGTGGTGTTGCTCAGCATTTACCCTGTGCCAGCTGGGAGCATGCTCAGATAATTCAGTCTAAGTAGTTACAAAAACAGCAGAAGTCGGGAGAAAAGGCTCCTGTGAAATTTGGCACCATTCCAGCTCACCAGCTAAATGATTCCATTTAATATTCAAAACAGGCAGGTGGAAAATTATCCAGAGACACACCATCATGTTCTGCCTGAGCAAATGCAAGAGGGACTCAAACACCACTTTGGACAGCGAGTCAATTTAAATCTAAGTGTTTTCCTATCGATCCTCCATTTTTTCCTGGAAAATGCACATGCTGTTTTGCTGTGGAAGAGACCTGTGTGTCTGAGGGCTTGGAAGAGGCTGTTAATTTAGGTTTTCCTCCTCACTCAGTGGGATTCAAAGGGCGTCCAGCTTGTTTTGCCATGCCAGCCTGTCGTTTTATTCCACCTGGCCTCCTGTGCAAATAAAATCACCCAGTGGGTTTGCAAACTCTGCTCACAACAGTGTTACAGCTAATTACCCACAGGGGCCATGGTGATGCTAAGCAGAGCATGCTCAGAACTGCATCTCACCTGTCAGCCGAAAAACAAGCAAGCATTCCAAACCCTGATCCTTGAGGTCACCTCCTCCTGAAGCAAGATGGGCTTTCCTCAGTACATCCAACACAGTCCTTGCATGGTGTGACCTCCAGACTCAACACACCAGTGGCCTCACAGACTGCACAGAGCCCGGGGTCGTGTCAGTGCTTCTGACACTGCAGTGTCCATTAGAAAGATGCATTAGGCTTTATTGTAAACAAACAGGCTGTGGTACAAGGAGCAGTATTTCAATTACTTAAGCCCTAATGCCAAACTTGCTCTGTTTCAGAAGCAAGATAATGCAGCACTGACAAAGTATATTATCCTTGCTTTTCAGTAGCCACAGATAAGTATCACTATGTCACTGTGAAAAAATGCACTCAATTATCCTATGTTGTTATTACTTAATCTGTGTTTCAAAAAAAGCTTTAGACTGAAAAGATGTTAGATAAAGGCTAAGTATTGCAGATAAAGGCATTGCTTCACTGAATATATGCTGTAAAAGCATGAGCTATGGTTCCACACATTTAAATGAACCAGGCTCCTCACAGCACGTTCCAGTACTGGCAGAGTCACAGCCACGAATGGCTGCTTGCACAAGAAGGTGGTTTAGGAGCCCTAAGAGCAAAATGAAAAGGTAGGCTGGGGAAGGAGCATGATCCATGTCAGGGAGAACCTTTTCCAAGACTTCCAGAAGGCTTGGCATCAATCTCCTCCCCAGGTCATGGAGACTGGGTCCTGCTCATGTCTGTCCTGGCACCACATGTACAACCAAGCTGTAAATGGCACAGCAGAAGGGAATGGCCCAGCCTGGGGCTTTCTCAAATGAACAAAGGAGCTTTATTCAGAAGACCCTGGCCATCAAATTCTCATTCTCTACACAGTCACCAGTGAGAGGTAGCAGGACTCTGGATCCCCATGTTTGGATTCCAGCTGCAACCCCGTGTCAGTGCTGTGTACTTTAATGGTCCCAGCAAATGAGTCCAGCACACTGAATTGACGACAAATTGATTGAAACCAGATGTTGTGGAAAAAAGCCTTTTCCAAGTTCAATGGCACATGAATGGTCTCAGCCTGCCCCCAGATAATCTGACTTCTGTGCCCCAGTGTGCCACAATAAACTAATTGGGAGGTTAATATTTTGTCTGTGCACTGTGAATTCCTTGGGGAAAGGAGCTTTTTAGTTGTATACACAGCCCATGACCTGGTAGGCTCTAAATCTCACTGGGTGATGGGCAAAGTTAAAGTGGGACCTCAGCTGAACACCCTGAGCTCATGTTACTGTCTGGATTAGCAAAACTCCAGACTATTGCATCGTCTGTAGTCTTCAGGCATTGCTGGGAGATTGGTTTCCCCACTGAGCTAAGCTCTTTTTTGGCATAGTCAAAAGAAGACAAACAAAACACCGCAGGTACAAAGGCACAGGAGGAAAAGCAGCATCAAGCTGTTGTTTGGCCAAGCCAGCAGATGCACGGTGGCAATATTGGCTTTGTAGGAGAGCAGAGGTGGCCAGAGCCTGCACGCCCAGGTCTCACCACTTTGCAGACCTCATCACAGCAGATATATTTACACTGGATACGCCTAATTAACACACCCTGCCAGACCCAAGCTTGCACTCTTCAGCCTGCACATGCAGAGCAAGACCGCAGTTTGGTCAGCTTGTGCTTCCCAAGGCAGATAAAAATGACCTCAAAAGCCAAGCTTGATTCATGGACTGCCATCAGAGGGTCCCTGGGAGGATGAGTGATTGATCCTGTTTACCTTTGGCGCAGCAAGGCATTTAGCATCAGGTTGGGAGAAGCTTTGTAGTTGTTATTCTAATGGGCTTCAAGACAGAACTATTTGTTTTGGAGCGTGATAAGACTTTTCAGACCACTGGCTCCCCGGGCAAGGCTCTGAAAATCTATCACAGCACATGTGAAGCCACAGCACTAAACATGCTCTGCAGAGTGTTACTGAGAAAACCTGTCCCTGTTATATTTCCTGGTCAAAATCACAAAAAGCCCAACAAATCTTACTGCCTTCAGCCCACATCTCTTCCAAAAACTGGGGGAAGGAGCCTGCAGCTGAGGTACGGCAGAGAAAAGGTTGAGAGCAGACTCTCCTGGTGAGTAATGCAGCTGAGATAAGCATCTAGATGCTCGCTAAAACATACAGTATCACATGCAGATTAAAGGCTCCTTCCGAGATTTTGCAAGCAGCCAGTAACTCCTACCCAGCCATCTGCCCAGAAAGGGCCTCCGACTTGTCAACCAATCCATTTCCCCAGTGCCACGGGCTGGGTGATACCGATCTCTGCTGTGTTTTCTTATGAGAGCTTTGATGTACAATCTCCTCGCAGCGGCAGCCCCCTTTAGGGAACAAAGCCCGGCTCTAGCCAGGCTCCTCACCAGTTGTCCAGGTATTAGGTTCTTTTTTCCAGCTTCGGGGCAGCCCTATCACTAACCTTTTCCACTGACCTTTTGCAGGGAGCCTTCTGCTCTTGGCCATCTGCATCCTCCCCCTTTTCTTTTAAAACATTCACCTGAGCGTTTGCAGCAAGCAATTACACACACACACACACACACACACACTGGTTTGCATCAGTCACAAAAGCTGTGAGCCTCCAATTAACCACCTCATGCCTTTTAATGATACAGCTCTGAACAAGGAAGAGAATTAGAGGGAGCATCCTCAGAAGTGGTTTGCAGCAGGACAGAGCCGTCTTTATTATTGTTTGTATGAAGGTAGCACCTAGGAAACTCAGCTAGAGGCTGTGAAAACAAATGGAGAACTTGGGGAATTAATTTAACATGGAGAATTTATAGTCTACAGGACAAGACAGAGTAGGTGGATAAGGTGCAGTGCAATGAGAACACAATGATTTTCTAAGGATCAGAATAACCTGTCAGCATCCTTTACCCATCAGTGCCAAGTTCCTATGTCCTCCCTCCTCAGCTTCAAGAGTGTGAATGCTGGCAGAGGGCTCAGTGGCAAAGGCAAGCGTACCTTTGACTCCCAAAACGCCATGAAGGAAGCACAGGGCAAAGCCTTGTCTCTGTCTTCAAAAGATATCTGGAGATACTGCACCTGCTCAGAAGGTTTCAGGCAAAACAGCATTTCAGAGGAATTCACCAATTCAGCAAAATCTCAGCAAGGTGAGTCAATTTTGCCCAGGTTCCCATGAAACTCGCACAGGGCTCCAAACGTCAGAAACCTGCTGAGTTTCCTGCCTGGTCACCCATCTGGTTCCTCCACCGTTCAGGTTTCCAGGGCCCTGGGGCAGCCTGCTGCCAAATAGGCTGCTCAGCAAGAGGGGATTTCACTGCTCCCACACTTCTCAGCTTGGGGTGTCCCAGACATTAGACCATCTCAGGCAGGAAACTCCAGAGCATCCACAGATGGAGAGCCCATGAAATCCAGCAGAGAGGCTGAGAGATCCATGGACCACCTCTTGAGACAACCCACAGTGCAAGCTGCTGCACTATTCCCTTTGCAGAATTCCTACCTGGTTGTGTTCTGCTCTATCTTGGCAGGAATTCAGCCTAATTTCATCAAAACTAATTTTTTTCCCAAACTATAATCTCCTATTTAAGCCCCTTCCTAGCAGACACCCTCTCAGGACAGCTCATTTTCCTCTCAACAGCAGCCTCTGCACATCAGTCCAGTTCCAGCTGCTCTCAGGTCAGGGGCAGAGAGTTGTACATCCTGTACAGCCCACCAGGAACATTGCAGGGATATACAAATCAGCCAAATCTAAATTATCTGCTCTGGAAGACAGATGATATGAGCAATCTTACAGTCCCATGAGCTCACCATGGAAGGAGAATGAGGTAAAATCTCTGTATTTATTTATCTAGTGGAAATATTTGATCTTCCTGAGGACTGCACACCTGATATTGTGACTACAGTGCCGTGGGGGCTCAGAACAGTTCAGCAAACTCAGACAAAGGAAATGGAAAAAAAAGAGATTCACTTGGAAAAATCACTGCTTAAATGACATTTATTCTGTGATTTGCTAGAAAATATGGGGGACAGATTCTGGAAAGATTGAGATGAAGAAATCCTAAAACAAAAGGGACTGAGAGGTACTTGAAGTGTCTTGTTCTGCTTCATGTAACATCGAACATTTCCCACTGCTCATGGATCAAATGACAGCACCAGCAGCCACTGTGCACAGGCACCTTTGCTCACCCTGTTCAGCCACCGAGAGGCTCCACTGGGAGCCTAAATTTATCTATACTATGAGAAACACATTTCTGGAAGCCTGTTGTTCCCAAGACATACCTGCAACGTGTTGAACAAGCACCAAGGCTCCTCCTTGGGGTGCAGCCGGACGTGCTGTGAAAGCTGAGCGCTCCCGAGCACATCATGGGGAAGTTCTCCTGGGAAACATCTGTGAGAGACACTGACACCAGCTGAAGGGTTATGTGGGGCTTCAGCAACAAACCATCTGTCAGGATCTGCTTATTAGGATGTTTACTCACAAAACTGGCCTTTTCATCAGTGCAACAGAAGCAGTTTCTGAAAGCAGCCCTGACCACCAAGAAGACTCAATCAACAGGGACAGGAGTGGATCCAGCAGCCAGAGGAATCCGTTTCTAGCACAGGGACACTTTGTGCATCTCTCCATCTCTCCTAGCTGTAGATCAGCAAATTATTTGGGTTTTTAGATCAGTGTCAGTGAAGATCTTTTGGCAGGAGAAAAGGCCTTTTGTTTCCTTGTCCCATGCAAATTCCTTAACTCTGCTATACAGTAGGGAGGGTGATTTATTATTTTCACTTTGCTGTCTTTCCTGTCTATATTATGATCCTTGTGTTGAGTAGCTAATGAAGGGTGGTAAGACAACAGAAAGAAAACACAATTCTCCACTTGCCTTTTTTTGTTGTTGTTGTTGTTAAATATGAAATTAATTGTTCGTTTCATATTTCTGTAATGAATAATTACCATGTTCATGAGCCCAAGCAAAATACCCAGGGTGACAGCGTGCATCTGCAATGGGCCCAGGGAAGGCACATGCTCTGAATCAAATGTCAGTGGCTCAGCAATAAAAGCCTCTCTCAGGGCTGAGACCATCCTTCAAAGGCAGCAAGTCTCACCATGGATCAACACAAGAAAAAGAAAGCAGCAGGGACCACAGCAGAGATCCCTATCTCCATGGCAGGGAAGGGGAGGGGAAGGAAAGGGAACTTGTCATTTAACAGCAATAATAAACACTCCTGAGTGTGCTTCCTCCTCTCCCTGCATGAGCATCTTCACCCTAAACCCTGATGGGCTTCAGGTGGGATCAGTCAGATCCAAACCTCTCAATCCTGATATTCCTGTCAGAGAAAAATACTTTGGGGTAGCTGTGGATTGTGCAGCTATAGGGTTGCTGCAGAGTGTCCCACGGTGTGGCAGACAGTGATGTGTTACCTAGATGTGTTTGTTGTCCCATACAAACCACTCAGAAGACACCTGTAAAAAAAAAACATGGATATGTTGCAGATGAGAAGAGGATCACATCTCTCCCTTCCAAGCAACTGAACATCAAGGAAAACACTCTCATGAGGTGTTTGACAGGAGAAACAAGCCAGAACTTCACTTTCATTCAGCACTCAGGCTTTAATGCCAAGCCACAATTTATTTCACAAGGAAGGAAAAAAAAAACAGTAAAGGAAACACTCACCATGATGAACACGCTGTCTGCTGTGGCCTGGAGGCAGGAAGGTGGCTTAAGCAAAGGCAGGGATCAGGATATCCAGGTCAGTGGCCAACACTGCCCTTGACCTCACTGTCCACAAGGTGGGATGGCTGCTCGCCTGGCACAGCTCCTGTGGCTCCTACCATGGCCTCTGTAAGCTGCTCCAGCAGGATTTACAGACCTCTCTCTTATCAAACCTGATGGATTTTCTCTCCCACTCCTTTCCCAGCCCTTGCCCTGCACTGGGAGATACAGAAAATGATGCAGCACTGAGGACTGACCTTATGCCTAGAACGAGGGGACCATCACCATGATTCTGCTATCCAAGACTCTGGATTTTTAGCAAACACCTACTCTTTCCTGAGTTCACCTTCCCAAGAGAAGAGCAACTTCAGGAAATTGTGTCAGTCAAGAGTCCAGGAAAGAAAACTGTAATGTGATACAGTCTAATCCACAGAAACTCTGGGAACGTCTCCTTTTACAGAGGGCCCTTCCAAAAGGAAACCAATCCACTGTAAATAATGTGTCTGGGAAGACAAGGCAAACCTCTAACCATTCCCTTGCCTCCACTGCTTGCTCAGTTAAACTGCATCTTTCCTTTGAAGCCAGGCAAAGTTACCCTCTCTGCTTTCTAGTTCTGTTCTCTAGCCCAGAGATCCTGCTGTTTTGCTAATCTCACTGCCTGAGACTGGGATTAAAATTGGATTAGACAGGCAGATGAATGAGTGGTGCTCCAGACCCTCCACATTTGGTGTTTGTGTCTGCCTCATTTTCCCAGCTCCACCTGGGCATCCAAGGGAAGGGAGCAAATACAGAAAGGGTCATCCTGTCACTTCCCAAGTGCCATTCCCAGGGTTTACACAAAATTCTGCTACTGATACAGAGTACAAAGCACATTTGTTCATATAATTGAAGTGGTTTTAGTTCTGTGTCCTCAAATACAACAAAATTAATTTCTTCCTTTAAAAGTTCTCCTTGCTTGTTACTGCTTAAATCAAGAACTCAAGGTACTGCTTCTCCTAAATTCAAATTAACAGTTTGAATCCAGTTTCACCGTACAGAGTCTGGCTTTATGGAAGAGCAGGGAGTTCCTTCCAACATGAGCCAAAAGAAGTCATTGGGACAGTTTGTACAAACAGGCATGGGACTCTTGTAAAGCTTAGTGACCTTGATCCAGCATTCCTGAGCACATGCTTAATTCGTCCCAAAGCGTGTGCTGAAATGCTTCGTTGAGTAAGAATGGGCTTAATCACATGCTTAAACACTTACTGCATGAGCACTGCAGAGATTAAGATTGATTAGGTGCTTCTCCTACCTGTACTCATACCTCCCCTCTTTGTGAAAATCTCATTTCTGAGGGCATGAAGCTCATAAGGCGACACAGGGAACACATTTTTCAACAGTTTGCACATTTTCCAGCTTCCTGCTCCTTGACCACAGTAGACTTGACCTTTTTAAGGGGGGATAAAACAATTTACTTCCAAAGCCTGATTGCATGAACCCCATCACGAGGTCAGACTCCAAGTCACATGGGTTTTCCTTTAGTATTGTCAAGGAAGTCTTAGTTCCCAGGACTTATAACTCCTTCAGAACAAACAAAATCCAGATTTTCAGAGCTTGGCTCAGTGAAATCAAGCTGTTAATGTTAATACACTTTATTGATCTTAAAGGAATACAGCATGGAAACAAAGGCCATTATCTGAGAGAGGCTCTGTTTACATCAACAAGTCACACAGCATGAAAGGAATGAAAGGAGCAGATCCAAACTCAGGTGCCCACAAACTGAGGTCCCCACAAGAACAATACACAAAATTCAAGTGTTTACTTCCACCTAGACTTACTCCGGTCCCCAAAGTCATTTGAACCAAGCTTGCCCATATTTTTTGACTAGAAGCTATTCCAGGCAGCCATCTCTAGGTCAGATCCCCAGATCCCTGCTCAGGAGGAAGCACATTTGCCCTGCCCCTAGGTCAGTGTTCTACCAGCATGCTCCAAAACTGCTCTGCTGCCCCAACCAGCACTGGTCAAGTGGAGATGACCATGGGATGCACTTCCAGAGTGCTCTGTTGCTCCAAATCAAGGCACAAGTAGAGACACAGGCAGATGGAGAGAAAAGCTCCTCAGGGACAGCAAATTCCCAAGGCAAAGAGCAGTGGAGACACTCTGGCTCTAGGATGTTTCATTTGGTTTGTAGGTCACCAGCTTTTCCTGCAGTTTATGAGCAACTGCAGGGTGTAAAACTGCTGCCCAACAATGGCTCCCAAGGTAGGTTCATTTATGGATTGAAATCATGAGGAACACACAGAGATTGTGTCCATAACCATATTTGTGGTACAGGGGATGATGTCCACCATAACAGAGGATTTAGAGCACCTGCCTGAAAGGGTGGATGAATTTATTGTGCCAGAGGACAAGAGTGACCAAAACCGTGTGTTCGTAGTCTGGATAAATGCATGTCTCCATCAGCCAAGCATGGAAAGTGAACTTCTTGGCAAAGCAATGCAAAACTTGCCTTCAGCAGAAGTTGTGAGGGCAAAAGACTAATAAATGTTAGAGTGAGGAAAATTCAGTTGCATAGACAACTCCCACCAGTGACTTCAAGATCAGAGGAACACAGGAAAAGGTCTGTTGGGTCAGCAGGATGGTGCATCTCCCCCAGCTAATGGTGCTTTATCAGCTGCAGGGAAAGACAGCCTTGAGGAGAAGCACACAAGCCTAGTCACTGTTTGCAGCCCAGTCACCTCACACTCTTCCTGGCATCACTGGCAGAGCACATCCATCCCTACCTTCTCTTTCCCTCTGAACTTGCTCATCTTAAATCCATCTCACTATTTCCAGCAGAAACAAATTCCCTGCTGGGTAAAAAAGCACTTTCTAGTATCCCTTTTAAATAGATCGCCCTGGTTTTCATGCATCTCCCCTCACTCCAGAACTGTGAGACTTTTCAAACCCCAAAGGAACTCATAGAAACATAGTTAAGGCTGGAAAACACCTCTAAGATCAAGTCCAGCTCTTAACCCAAGCACAATCTTGTTCACCACTAAACCAAGTCCCCAAGTGCTACTTTTTTTGAACATTTCCAGGGATGGTGACTCCACCACTTCCCTGGGATGCTTGTTACAATGCCTGAACATCCTCTCAGTGAAGAATTTTCTCCTAATATCCAATCTAAACCTCCCCGGTGCAACTTGAGGCCATTTCCTCATGTCTTATTGCTTGTTAACTGGGAGAAGAGACCGACCTCCACCTGGCTCCTCCCTGCTTTCAGGGAGTTGTAGAGAGTGATAAGGTCTCCCCTAAGCCTCCTTTTCTCCAGGCTGAGGCTCCTGGCCCCCTCACCCACTTCTCTCAAGGCTTCTGTCTTAGCCCAGTCTTTTCATCCATTCCATTGCCCTTCTCTGGACATGCTCCAGCATCAATTGTTTCTCACCACAGTTCTCCATCTGTAATGCTAAGCTGGGAATGGTTCAGTTTTTTGCATTAGCAGCTCAGTCGTATTTATTTTTGTTGGCTACTCCAAAGGTACGTACTCTGAAGTTAGCTGTTAAAAATATATTTAGCTGTTTCTTCTTCCTTAGAAGTGTCCTTGTTCCCTCTTGTAAGAAAAATTATGCGCCTTGAGAAAGCTGTGCCCAGCCTGGTAAGTCACCTGCCAAGTGGCCACCACTGCTCATCAAAACCTTTGCTGCCCTTTGTGACAGGAAGGGCTGCAGGTCCCTCAGGGATGGCTTTGCTGGCTGCCACCTGAGGAGTGTCTGACCTCCCTCTGAACCCACAAACAGATTTGGGATTACTGAAGGCAAGGGACTGTTGTGGAGAATCCGTTTTCAGTCCTTATCCAGCATGAACTCCAATTCATGGGAAAAGTAGAAAACTTGTAAGGGAGGGACAGATTCCTGCTGAAGCCCCAGGAGAAGGAAAGTTGCAGAGGGCTGGGAACTACAGGGTCTCTGCAAGCAGGGGCTGTGCTGTGGAAGGCCAAACCCAGACCTGGGGAATGGAAACTCATCTCTTGTCCCCAGTTCCTTCAGGATTTGGTCAGATGGTTTAAGCACCTCAGCAACTGGGAGCGCCAAGAGCAGCCTTGATCATCCAGAGAATTTGGGAAGAAATGAGACAGAGTCCCTGAGAGGACTCCATTTAGTCCAGTCTAACTTCCTGAGCGAGGTGTTAGACTGAAACACCTCCTCTTCCCACCTCTTCCAGAAATGCAGATGAACCAGGGTCAGACCAGTCTATCTGTGGGACTCTCCACTCCTCCTATCACTCAGACCCAGCTGTCTGAGCCCTTGTTCCACAGGCACCTTGGATTTCTCACGGCAAGCAGGAGGTCCACAGCAGGGGCCCCAGGCAGCTGGGATGTCTGGGCACCCTGCCAGAGCCTCTCCCTGACCCCACAGACCAGACACAGCTTGATTCTTTATTTGCTGACCCACAGCTGGTGGCTGGGTTGAGGGAGCAGAGGACAGACCCAGAAAGGCTGCTGGAAGGCAGACAGCCCCGTGACACACTCATTCCCCCAGTGGGAGTGATGGTATTCCAGAGGTGTGCAAAAACACGCGGGCGTTAGCTGCACCACAAGGAATCCACCTCAAAGGGGTCTGTTCGTGTTCCTTTATGCTCCTGGACTTTCTTGCACATAAGGAGCAGAGGGATATCTAATCCCAAAACTCCTCTCTACCACTTGCCCCCACCTTGAAACAGCTCCCAGTGCAATGAAATATTCCCGCTTCAGACTTCCAAAGACAACCATAAACACTGGGGATAATTAAAAAGGGAACATCATGAAAAATACAGCTGGCAAGCTGTGAAGCTGGAAAGCCAGGTAGCTTAAAGAAGTGCCAGATATCCAACTGGTTTCCAAGATCAGCAGATGTTTTTCAACCTAACGTTGCAAAAGCTTGCTAACTCAGATGTGTTTCCTAAATCAGAACCAGAGATGAGAATGTGTGTTGTGTATTGGGACCATATCAAGTACTTTTCCAGCACTGTTATTAAAAAAAGGGGGGAAGAAAATAAAAATGAGGGGGTTGGGTGTTGATAGAAAAAAATAGGCCTGTTTAAAGGATTCTGGATGCTTACCTATATCATGGAAGAAAAGGAAAATTCCTTCCCAAAACTGAAAAGACTCGGATGCAATTAAGAGGGAGATACCATCAGCCCATTTCCAAGTCTGGTATTAAGCTATTCAAGGAGAGAACTGCAGAATACAGTGGCTGCAGCTGATACAGTCTTAGTGATATTTAGGCAGCTATTCTATTTTCTTTTTTTACTTAATTACCTGAAAAGAAACCATTCAGCAGTTCACTTCTGAAAACCAGCCTCCCTCACCCAGTACAAGGCAGTCTGCTACATCACTGCAACTAAAAACTCATCATCCCTATGCCACTGGGCATTGGTTTGTCTTTGCACCAGCAGCTCCTTTGCAGCCAGAGAAGAGGCTCAGGATCCTCTCTGCTGCTCTTCTACACCTTTGAGGAGATTTACAGGGATTTGCACATGTTTTTCTTGCTCAAAGAGAGATTATGTGGCATGATTAAGAGAGATTCTAGGAAAGAAACTACCAGCTTCCACAAGACATTCCCTTTGTTTCATATAACACCCATCAGTTATTAATGGGATGGCTTTAAGCTGTTGCTTAGCCTTAGTAATGTCATTTTTAACAACAAACATTACTTTTCTCCCCTCTCTGCAGTGGCAGCCTTTGTCCAACAATTCCTGGATGAATTATTCTAAACCAATATATATAGTTTTAATACCTACATACATACATACATACATACATATACATATGTGTGTGTATATATATATACACACACACACACACACACACACACACACACACATATATATATATATATATATATATGTTGCCTTTCCATGTATAAAGTAATTGGAGAGTTATGAGCAAATAAAGGGAGTTACAGCTTTTGCTGTTTCATGGGAGTTGGAAGTACAAGGACTTTCTGGGGTCACTGAATCCACAGCCTGGTGATATACTTCAAACCCTAACAGAAACTGATTTTCCACTCCTTATTAAAAAAAAAAAAAAGGAATAATATGAGGTGTTATAAATAGGGATTTACTACACTGCAGATTAAAAATAAATTTTTTCTTAGGAAAAGTGTTCCCACTGTCTCAGAAGCTGCTCCCTGAGATGTTTAATTCCAAGTGGATCTTTCCTTCCTACATTTACAATGCAAGGAAACCTGGGGAAAAAAACTGCTCTGCCTTTCAGGTGGGTGACAGCAGGAAGGAAACAGAGGAACCACAAAGGAAAGCTCTGCTCAGACCTTGCTATGGAATGGACAGGCTGCACATGTATCCCTGAAATCCACACCAGCCACAGCACCCACTCCAGTTGTTTGTCCACTGCTTTGTGGCTGCCAAAGCAGAAGATGAATCTGCAGAAACCAGCTCAACCTGCCTAAAACCTTCAACCTTCCCACCAGGCAGCTCCAAAGCTTTTGTTGTGAATGGAAGCAGTGCTGCATGGGGAGGGCTCCTTCCTCTCTTGCTGCAAGACTCCCCTACAGTTCCATGAGAAGAGCCTGAGACAGAGACCAGTGGGTGACCCAGCTGTCACCTCCCATGACCCTGCTAGGGCTGTAACAGAGCCAAAAGCCAAAGCTGCAGAGGGCACCATGGACAGGCAGCCTATGCTCTCCTCCACCCAGCCCAGCTCCCAGAGCACACAGCTCTCAGGGATTCACTTACTGGACATTCCATGGGGACACCTATTGTGTCCCACAGATCGATTTGGTTACAGAAACCAACCATCTGCCCCTGTGTTGTACTAACCATGGTCTGCAAGCACCCAGACACAGAGCAGGATTAATACTATACTTCCATCTGCTCTGAAAATTGAGCTGCCCATCAGCAACAACTTGAAAATGCCTCTGAGCTCCTAAACCCCACCTTGCCCTTGGAAAAATGCAAGCTACAAGAAGAACAAGGGGAGCCATGACATACCAATTCCCTCAAAACACAAAGTCTCATCCACAGCAGAATTTTAAACTTGCCCCTTTTCCTGCATGGCTAAATGCAAGGAATATTAACAGGTCACATTAGGAGACATCTAAGTGGTGACACCACCAATATAAAAGCACTGACTGGGTCTGCACCGAGGTAAAAAACTTTAAAAAGTATTAAAACAGACTGTTTATTACAGCATATGATGTGTTATATTAATTTACACAATGATATATATATAAAAACAGCCATTGATGATGTACAGTAAATTGGACATCAACAGGAATATTAAAACTACTGATACTCATGCACATGACATGCATATGGTTTTTTTTTCTTTTTCAAAAGCAGTTTTACACAATATAATGAAGTTACTAAGCCTTGGTCAGCTGCTCCAACTGCAGTTTACTCTGGACACCACCGCCATCCGCAGCGGGACTCCCAGGAGATCGGAGCAGAGTGCACTCCAGGGAAGGCGACTTAACCTCGGAGACAGATTGAACAGGAGCCCTTTCCTGGTGGGGGAAGGCTGGGGGAGGACAGGAGTGAGTTCCAAGAAAAGAATCAACAAGAAAAGAAAAAAAAAAACCAGACCAGAGTACCAGAAGGAAAGAGTTCAAAATGTGGCGGAAACAGCAGCAGCATAAAGGGACAAGCAAAACCAGGAAGAACCACCCTTACTCCCCGTTATTCCCTAAAAACTTATGACCTTAAGCTGTCAATATCCTGTATAAGACCCAGAACTGGAAAAACTAGGCAAGGAAGATCCATTCCCAGAAACATTTTAGCCTTTTCTCAAAGCCTTCTGACACCACGCGCTGGAGGCTGTTCACCACTGAAATGGCAGTGTTGTGTTGTTGGGTTTCTTTAAACAAGTGTAACGGTCTTTTATTTCCACATAAAAGGCACTAGTATCCACCCAAGTTCTGAAGACAAGTGACATAATTTACCTTAAGTTTTAAATATTTGTATTATTAAAAAAAAAAAAAAAAAAATCTGTGGAAATATGTACAAAAAAAAGCACCTTGCTTCCAAAAGCAGAAGCAGATACATTCCACCAAGTCACCTCACTAGACGGTCGTCATGAGCTTCAGGGAGCCTGACCGAAAGCGGAGGATCTTCTTCTTGAGGTTATGGGAGGCTTTGATTTTGACAAAGGCCTTGGCCGCATTTTCATGCAGCTCCGGCGCCGTGACGGTTTGGATGGGGAGCGTCTGGACAAACTGGGACCAAATCAGGCCCCCGCTCTCATCAGAGTCGCTGGTGGTCGTGCTCTCCCCTACAAACTCCACCTCGCTCAGGCTTGACTCGCTGTCTCCAAAGCAGTTCGTGGTGTAGTTGCTCTGCTCGTCCTCGCTCGTGTCCACCACGGTGGAGTGGAACAAGGACTCGCACTCGGCCGAGTACTCCGAGTCGCTGGCCACGTAGGCGTAAGGGCTGACATAGGGCAGGGGCACCTGTGAGTAGACCCCCACGCCCTCCCGCCGGTTCCTCCTCGCCCTCCGCAGCGCCTCCTCGTAGGAGATCTCCGCCGAGGACTTCCAGCGGCGGTAGTCGGCACGCTTGTGTTTGGGCTTGGCCACCACGACCTCCCGGCCGTGCCCGTGGGAGCGGAGGGCGGATCTGTGCATGCCAGCCTGCCGGCCCAGGAGGCTCGGCTCCAGAGGCAAGCCGCTGCCTCTCTTCCCCCGCGATGAGGGCTTTTTCAGTTTCTTATTTGTATCCAATTCCTCAGGAAAGCGGCACTTCTTGCCGACCAGTTTGGCTTTCTCCCGCAAGGTCTGTGAGCTGTTTTCCACCCCGTTGGCAAGGTGGGACCTGTGTTTCAAGGCAGAGCTTTTCAAAATCTTGACGTTCCGGGTGCCTTTGTGAAGCTTCATGCTTTGCTGCTGGGCTGGGATGTACTGGGCGTTCACCAGCAGCCCATCATCCAGGCTCTGCGAGGAAGAGCCCTCGCTTTTGAAATCCAGCGTGGGCCTCTCCTCGACAACCGGTGATGAGGAGCGAGCCGCCTGCAAGCTGCTCTTCAACAGGATCTTTTTGGAAGGCTGGCTGACCCTGTTCTCTGGCTGCAGCACCACCGCTTTCCCTGGGGTCTCTTTGGGAGATGCAGCAAAGAGCTGGCCGTTCTCCTTGGGGACATCCCCAGCTGTGGTCGTGGCACTGCGGCCCAGCTCCAGCGGTGCCGGTTTGACGCCCCGTGGCAGGTGCTTGCTCTGGAGTTCCGTTGTTGCGCCAGGTGGGAAAGCTGCTGGCAAAGGGGCCTTCCTACTCTCCAGCTGCTCCCCAGCAGGCTCCCTTGGCCTCTGCTTTAACGGGGAGGGAGCTGTGTGGTCCGGAGCGGGGGCCCCACCAGGAGGCAAACACACCGGCTTGGAGCTCTTCAGGCTCACCACGTTGCCGTGGGCCACCATCGCTGCCGGCTGCCGGACACACATGCTCCCATGCCTCAGGATGCCTTTGGTGGCATCGGCGTTGAGACTCGTCCGGGGTTTGTTAGTCCTTACTGCGTGAGTCTTTTTCTGAACCAGGCTTAGGATGTAGCTGTCTATCCTCTTGCTGGTGGAAGGGCACGGAGCCGGCCAGGAGCTCTGCGGGGGGAAGGCGTTGGCGGATTGTCCCGAGTCCGTTTCAGATGGGGTGCAAACATCGCTCATATCGCAAGCGAGCCTCTCCTCTTCTCGCTGGGGGTTCTCAGTCACGGGGAGGAGGAACATGGGGCTCTGCACAGCCACGGCGTGGAGCGGGCTGGGGTAGCGGTAGATGTCGTTCCCGTTTTTAGACACCAGATCGCACTGGTACTTGGGATGTACATCTGCAACGACATCGAGGGAATTTGAGTGCGGTGTGGATAAAGAGCGACAGACAGAGCCTGCGGTCTGGTCCTCATGCTGGCCTTCCTTATTATAGTCCATCCAGCCTATGAGATCTGAAAGGCATTTTAGAAGAGTTTAGAGAGCCTGCCAGGGACAGCTGTGCTACGTTTTTAATGTGCTGCCAAGGACGCCGGTCCATCTATGCACACGATGTAAAGCTTTACCTACAGCAGCAGCGATTTTGCAACCAGGGGTGCTGTTCAAGCAATATAAAAAGCAGCACTACCCTTCTGTGGGTCTCCCTGTCACTGCATCTATGTGGGATTTACCCTACTATGACCACGTGGTTAAAACAATAAAAATCACAGCACTAATGAGAACATGTGCATTGGTTTCAAACCTGTGTCCAGGTTAAAATCTTCCTATCTTCCTTTCAAGCCCCCCAGAAGTCTGCAAGGGTCTCTTATATGTTACACAGTCACCTGTGAAACTCTCTGCAGGCCTCAGCTTATATGAATTTTAAATCCAAAGAGAAACATAAAAAGTACAGACAGGAGAACAATTAATTCTTGTAGCTTATTGACAAATTTCACTTCCGGATTCTTTCAAGCATGTCTCGGGTCAGGAAAAAAACCCAGGCTTCGTTTTATTATTGTTTTATTATTTATTCAGTTTTATTATTGTTACTACTATTTTTATCATAACATTTATAGCAATGCTAATAGTAGTAACAGATGCTCCTTTTGAGTGATAAGGGGTTAAAGAATGGGAAACAGGCTCATGTTTCCACACAAGTACCAGGAGTGCAGGTCAATCCAGCTGACATCTTAGCCTTGGCTCTGCAAAGAGAGTTCTGCCAGAGAAATCCAGTGCGTTGCAGGATGCATGAGTCAGATTTAATGGCTAAGGAGCTTACTAGAGAGGTAAGCAACCTTAAGAGCAGGGCTTCCACTCAAGCACCTAAGATTATTATTATATTTTTAAGCTTAAGTTGCCCTTGTCTTCTTGGGTAGGGGTACAATCTAAATGATCCTCTGCCAGTCCTGTTTTCTGCCCTTGGGCTGGAAACTTCAGCCAGGGTACTCCAATTGGAATGCTCAGTGGTCATCATTTATCTAAGGCTTATTTCAAAGAGGTCTCATGGGCATTGATGAAATTTGCTGATAGAGATGATGTTCCTGTGTGAGCAGGAGAGGAAGAACAGGGAAGTTAAGAGCATAAACTTCCTCCAGATCATCTCTCACTTTTCCTACATTTACTAAATTCTATGTTGGCTCCA
>CM031861.1:58473314-58683626 GCA_018697195.1 Certhia americana
GGTTGGGGGTTGTTTTTTTGTGGGTTTTTTTGTTTCTTTTTTTTTTTTTTTTATTTTTATTGTATGGCCCATGAAGATCACATATATCTTACAACAGGGAGTAAATTACTTTGAGCTGCTCACAGGAAAACTTAGAGGACTTGTCAGCATCTCAGAATGAATTTATCCCAGGCTGTATTTTCACAGTTCAGAGACAGAAGAACATGAATTATTCTGTCCTTGATTCACAACAAATCACTATTAAGTTAACCTCAGAGAGCAGAACACAAATTGGAAATATTGCGGTTGGAATCATCCTCCCCAGCCCAGAATGAGCTAAAGCTTTTGAAAATGTCTGCAGTCAATAATATTTGACCACAACAATCCTATTGAACAGTCTATTCTGGAGGACAGAGGAGGCCTTCCTATTGAACCATCCCACAAATCAAGGCTTGCATCTTCAGACTGGTATCTAAGGAAAGGTCACAGCTCTCTGCCAAAGAGACAAAATGTGCCTGGCCTGTTCATGATGTCTATTTGTCTATACTATATAAATGCAGGACACACCTCACCATGCTTACCCAGGGGTCAAGAACCATCACAAATGACAAAAATACTGCTAAAGAAATGTGCCCTGACCCCCTAAAATCTGTAGCTAGCTCTTTACTCTGTGACTTTAATGCTGACGTGGCTAAGAGCTATTGTTAATTATTACTATTCACTAAAAATGCTTTTCTAAAGAAAGAGAAATCAGCTGACTGATGTGTTTCTGTGTACAGGTACCACTGCCCTCTACTGGGTAGAGCAGCTGTCAGATCTTCACATGCCATTTTCATGTGTTTAGAGTGACATACTCATGTGCAAAGCTGGACCAGTGAAGGGCAAACAATTCTGCCTTGTGTATGTGAGAGGCACTGGGATCTTTGCAGAGCATAATATGGGACATGAAAGGAAGAAGGGTTAATCCAACCCAGGTACTCCTGAGGCAGTATTTCCAAAGCCAAAGCCACCTCCTGGAGTATGATGTATTTTGACCTGCTTTTACTATACCTGCAGATTTAGGGCGTCCATCTGAGATATTCAGTGTTGCCTCCAAAGGGCTGCAAAAGCAAGTGCTAGAATGGCAACTGGATAAACACTCACTGAAGACAGAGTTAGATGAATTGGAAAGCGATCCAGAAGCTCCATCACTCAGCTCATAAAACCCTATAAAAATAAAAGTTTGGATTTATATTAGTTATGTCTACACAGAGTTACTATTTGTGTCCCTAGAAAGGCAGTCAAGCTGGTGTTTGAGTTGGCTTACTCTAACACAAGTAGTTATGGGATTTCATTCAGTCACCCTAAAAACAGCCAATGATTTAGTAATATCCTTATTGCCATGAATTTACTTTGTTTAAAAGTAAAGCACTTAAACCAGCAGAACTTATCTTAGCGCATGGATTTTTTTTTAACTTTACAAGGGTTGGGGTTCTAACCCTTACAGGGATTTTCAGATTTTAGCAACAAGGATCCAGGCTGTGTTTGGCAGCCTGCTCATTTAATAGAGTATTATACTTCCAAGACAGACTCTCCAACTATTACTTAACTATAAAAGTGTTGGGTCCAATGCTATCCATTACTTTCCTCAAAGTTCTGGAGATAAACATAATATTTGTGGATGACAGGAAAAAAGAAAAATAGTAAATAATGTGCAGATGTATCAAATTCAATTTCCTGGTAAACTGGGACTACTCAAGTTAAAATGACACACCGCAACCAAAATTTAAATTGTTCATTTAGGAATAAGGAATGCAGAGCATGCCTACAGAATGGGGATGTATCCTGGAAAACAATAATCCTGGAAAGGGCTTAGTCAGCGTGGAAAAGCAGCTCAATCAAGCTTAATGATATGGCAAAAAAAATCTAATGAGATTGTTGGATGCACAAAGAGGCTAATGAATAGCAGCAGGGAAATGACTTCAGCAGTCTACATGGCCCTGGTAAAAAACATTGGAACGGTGAGCCCAGTTCTTGAATCCAACATGCTTGAAACAAAGCTAAAAAATTGGAAAGAGGCCACTAATCTATTTAGGAGCTTGGAAAAATGCCTTAAAATGAATGACTTCAAGAACCTGACCTGTTTAGCTCATCAAATAAAAGCCAGGAATTATACTGAATAGCACCTCCAAGAGGAGGAAAAGCTGGGTATTAGAAAAGACCTTTCTTTAGGGGAGAAAAGCATATAAAAATATCAGAGCTGGAACAAGTCAGATTTAGACCAGAAATTAGCAATGGCTTTAACAATTGCAAGTTGGAGGATTCTCCACTGTTTAGTGTGTTCAGAACAAGCCTAGAGGCCTCTAGGAAAGGCTGCCCATAGTTAAATACCTCTTACTGGCTTCAACAGAGTTAGAATGAGATGAAATTCAATATAGGGGATGAAATTGTTTGATTCCATGGTCTTTTCTGTCTGTATGACCACTTTTGATATCTTCCTCCTGATGGTGGTGCTTCTTTTCACCATTTTTCTTTCAGCCTCCTCCTTAATATACAGGACAATTAGAACTTTTCGAACTAATGTGAGGGTAGCCTTGGAAAAACAAATGCCCCAACCACTAAAAATCTAATTAAGCTTGAAATGCTTCTCTGAAAGAAGCAAACAGCAGCCTTTCCAGTGGTCAGTGAGCTCTGTTAGTAGGAATTAATTATCAGAATGTGGACAAGATGCAGACATTTACTGCTGTAGTACTGAAGACTCCAGCACTAAAATCTACAGCCAGTTTAGTCCCAGGTCCCAAGGGAGGCTGCATTTTGCCTTTACCTGAACTTGGACGACTATCTGTCTCCAGGTGTTCATCTGTCGTTTTTTCCACGTCCAGGCGGAGATCACTTATTTGCTTATCCAGCTCTTGCAACTGATTTAATAACCCTGCATCCCTCCTCCTCAAGCAGTTCTGCAAAAGAAGAGGACAAAGAACATCAGCTCCTTCAGTGGGGCAGATGTGAAAGGGTCCCCAGGACCAACAGACTTCTCTGTCTAAGCACTGAGAAACACCTGGTCGATTTTCTTTTATACAAAGAACTAACAAAGCCCTGACATTTAAGATGGATGCTCTGGATAAATACCTAAGTGAAAAATTATGCAGGCACTTCATCCCAGCCCTTTCCAGCCAGTTCTGCATGAGGAGCATGTTCCACAGCTCAGGAAGACCAGCAGGCTGTGCTGACCACAGCTGTAAGAACAAAGCTGGATTGTGTGATTCGGCCAAACCAGACCTGTGCACGTGGAACGGGCAAGGACGGCCGTGCCAGCCTAGCAGGGCACGTTCCCCACCACACTGGTGCTACTCAAAGATCACATCTGCTCACACAATGGCACCAAACAGCTCTGCCAACAAGTGCCTGTGGTGCGGGAACCGCCTTGTTCTGCTGCACATTATGAGCTTAGAGTCCACCATCCAGAGAGCAAGATTCCCAGGGCTGGGATCACAGCCCTTTTATTAGTTTTGCAGTGCAGCAGGAAGGAAGAGTAATTCTTCCTCTTCTCCCATTATAATTGTATGAAATTGCTGTGAGACAAATTTTAAGGCTATTTATGAAGGCAATTTGATGGCATAAAATAAGCAACAAGACATTATTTTGCAAGGCACTCATTAACCCACGGTCAACACAATCAGTTTCCCCCTGTGTATTATAATGTTGCTTATCCATCATCTGTTCAGCTTCATACCCTTTAATTGCTCTGGCTTTGGGGAAAGGGGAGGAGGCAGGAGGAAGGTTCATCCACTTTTGTTTCTCCGAGTACATCATTTGACTGGCACCCAGGGGTGCTCTGATACATCCACTGCAGTGAGTTTTGATGCTCATAGCTGGACTAGTTCTAAACCAGTTAAATCCAGGATAATCTCTTCCACAGAGTGGACCAGTCATAGAACCAAAGATTCATAGAATGGATTGGGTTGGAAAGAACCCTAAAGATCATCTCATTCCAACCTCCTTGCCATGGGCAGGGACACCTTCCACTAGACCAGGCTGCTCAGAGCCCTGTCCAGCCTGGCCATGGGCAAAGGGAGAGCAAATGCTAAAAGCACTGGCAAGCACTGGTTGAAGACATGCTGGCGTTTAAGGCCATCCTTTGGAGAACCAAAGGGGTGATACCAAGCCTTCTCCCCCATTCCTGAGGGAGCCGGGGCTGGCTGGAAGCCAGGCTGGTGGAGGTGATGGGTTCAAGGGATGACTTCGCTGCGCCACCTACTGCCACCAGCGCCCCCTCCCCCAGTCAGCACCGCATCTGCTTCCAATCTGCAATGTCAAGTGCACAAATTAAAGTGCTACCACAAATCCCCGACTTCTTCAGGTTTTTTACTGGGTTTGTGTTTTGGGTTTTTTGGGAGTTTTTTTGTTTTTGTTGGGGGTTTTTTTGAGTAATGATTCCTTCATTACGTGGTCCTTCACTACGGCTCTCGGCCGGCAGCCAGCCCCTTCTCAGCAGAAGAAATAATTAATTTTTATCTTCTTTGGAAGGGAAATAACCCTAACCTAACTAAACCAAAAGGGCAATAAGAAAACAAAAAACAAACAAAAAAAAAAAAAAAAAAAAAACAAAAAAAAAAAAAAAAAAAAAAAAAAAGAAAAGAAAAGAGGGAAAACTAGGGGTGGGGAAAAAGAAAAAATCAGGGAAATAAATCACGCAATCCAACTTCTCTCTGGGTGAAAGCAAATGCTGAGCCGCGCACAAAGAGCGCCAGGCACAGCTGTACGCTATTTTCATTGAAAAATGATCTGCCGCTTCATGCCGCCCCTCCATCTCTTCCCACACCAGCTCCAAAGCCCGTCCTCCAACAAAAGCATCCCTTCTTGACGGGCCCGATCCTGCCGGTGCCCGAGCGCCCGCTGCCTCCTCTCGGGGCTGGGACCCGGGCGCTGGCTCCCAACTTCCATTCATGGCAACGGCGGCGCCTCTCTTGCCATGAATGGAAGCGGCACCGCCGGCCTGGCTCCGCGACCCGAAGGGAACTGCGCTGCCACCAGTACAACCCCGGCACGGCCCGTCCTCCCCCGAGCTGTCACCGGCCCGCCGCCTCACCTGCGGGCCGTGCCGGCTGACAGCGGGGCGGGGATGCTGCCCGCGGGGGTTCCCAGCTCCTTCCTCGCCTCTCCGCGGGCACGACCCGCGGGTCACAGCGGGACGGGGACACCGAGCGGGAGGACGTGCATCCCCCGGCTCTCCCTGCCCGCATCCCCCGGCTCTCCCTGCCCGGCTGCCCCGGCCCCGCCGCCGCCGCGGGGACGCTCGCCACGGGGCTCGCCTTCATCGCCGCGGGGAGGGGGCGGCCGCCGCTGCCAAGCCTGCCGCGGGGGCACGCGCCGAGCCCCGCGATGCTGCCGCCGCTGCCGCCGCCGGTTCTCGAATGGCAGCGGTCGCGTCCGGCTGCCTCCCGGCAGCCACCGCCCCGCGCCCGCACCGCCGCCTCCATCCATCCTCCTTCCTCCCTCCTCCTTATCCCTCCTTCATTCCTCCTTCATCCCTCCTCTTCATCCCTCCTTCAGCCATCCTCCATCGCCTCTTCCCATTCTTCCTTCATCCCTCTTCCCCTCATCCTCATCTCACTCATCCCTACTTCATCCCTTTTCATCCACTTCCTTCATCCTTCCTCCCCTCCCTCTTCCATTCTTCCTTCATCCCTCTTCCATTCCTCCTTCATCCCTACTTCATCCCTACTTCATCCCTCCTTCATCCCTCCTTCATCCCTCCTCCATCCCTCCTTCATCCCTCCTTCCCCCCTCCTTCCCATCTGCCTTCCTCCCCGTCCGGCTCCACGCCCGTGGACACCCTGCTCCTCATATTCCTCCTCCTCCTCCTCCTCTCACATCGTCTGCTCGCCGCAGCGGGGTTGCGGGAAGGTTGGGGGGATGAGGGAGTGTAAACAGCGGTTTGACCTTCCCAAAAACTCCATCCATGACCTCTGGAGCCGTGCACGGCATAGTCACAGGCCGTCACAGAGTGATGAGGGGATTATTATTATTACTATTATTATAATAATTATAGAATCGCAGAACAGTTTGATTTGAGGTATTAAAGACCACCTCGTTCCAAGCCCCTGTGCCATGGCATCGGGGACATCTCCACTAGACTTGGCTGCTCCAAGCACCATCCAACCTGGCCTGGAACACTGCCAGGGATGGAGCAGCCACAGCTGCTGTGGGAAACCTGTGCCTCACACCCTCAGAGGGAAGGGTTCCTAATTCCTAATCTGAACCTGCCCTCTGTCAGCTTAAAGCCAAACGCTGCTTATACAGATTAGCACATCCAAACCAGGAGCAAAAATTCTACATCTGAGGGGAAAAGAATTCCAGGCATGAAGAGGTGAGGGTGTAAGGAGAAGGAAAAGTGGAAAGCAGAGAACATGGAAGTCCTTGCACTGAGGTGCTGACCACGGCATGGGCAGTGGGATCAAAGCACTGGTGAGCTGTGGCTTCAAAGCCTGCGTGAGTAAACCAGTCCAAAAAAGCCATAATGAAATGAACTTTGCAGCAGCACGCAGCCTAATTGCAGCAAAGGATCTGCAATTAGGTTTTCAATGGGCATGTGGTGGGAAGAGGCGGAGAGTGGAATGCAGATGCTGAAGGGAAAAAAAAAAGGAAAATGTTAGTTTCAAAATAGAGCAAAAACTGAGTTGCAGAGACGTACTAAGGGGAGGAAATGGAAGAGGAGAAAACAGGCATTGAGGGAGTCCTCCACAATAGGGGGTTTGTTTGGGAAGATGTGAGCCCACTGTACAGAGGCTCTCATGGACATTATGAGCATAATGAAATGCTCTTTCTCACTATTCCTCAAAGGATTATGAGTGTTTGTGGTACTGAAAGGTCTCAGATGGAATTTGTCTCCTCAGCCCCATGCTGTTGGCAGCACACAACACACACTGGAGTGCCATACACCTGCTTTACCTGGTGGGTCCTTGTCCTGAGAGCCCACAGCTGGCAAAATCCTTACTTCACAGTCTTCTTAAACCACTGAGAAGTGCTTTCAAAAAACGACATCCATTTCCTCTTGCAGCTTAAAACCAGCCCTCCCAGATCCTGGCCCAGATGTAGGTGAGGCACATGCTCAGAGGATGGTTGAAACTAAAGCCAGCTCCATTTCTTTTTGCTGCTTCAGCCCATAGCTGTGGCAATGAAGGGCATCTATGGCCATCTTTTAGTTTGAATTGGGAGTGACTTTTCAAAGGGTCTCTCCAGATCATCCCAGCTCACCTGAGGCTGCTAAGAAAAACTGGAAATAAAAAGAAGCTCTGTCTCTCTGCTCCTTTTATGCCTCTGGCTCCATAAAAGGCCCAAAAGTAGATTCAACCCCTGCCCCACAACATTTAGGACACCCCTGCTGACTTAAAAATCCTCTCCGTGGCTTTCCCTCTTGTGTGGATCTTGATTCACAGCATCCTTGAGCACGTTGATGCTGAAACTTGCATTGCAACGCAGTTATATTTCCAAGGGCACCAGAAGCTCTCCAAATACAGAAGCAAAGGCTTCCACATTTTCCTTCACCCTTTGTAGCCAGGTTTTGCATATAGCTCTGTGCCTCGTATGTGTTTGCACACAAAGCTTCATGCAATATTTATGCAAAGCTATTTCAGCTTTTTCTGAGCTGTTGTGCACTGTACAATGTAGACATTGCTTACAAAATAAAATATGGCTGAATAAAATCTGTCTTAATGATATTTTTAATTTTTTCTTTTTTTGCCACTTATCATCTGGTAAATTTCAGTTCGATTCCTCCCTCCCAAGTCACCTCTTCCACTCTGAGGAGTATAAGCTGCTGTCTCCAGGATTCTCTGGATTCTCTTCTGACATTTCTGTGTTCATCCTTCACAGTGCATCATTTCCAGGAAGGAAAAGAAACACAGGAACTGCCAGAACAGTCCACTCCCTACATCACATGGAGAGGAGAATGCAGCTTCAAGTGAACCAGGTTTACCATGTGGTTATAGCATCAGCAAATAGTTAGGGAAGGAGGAGCTGATGAAAAGAAACTCAGGTTTTTCCCTACAGAGGAAGGAATGAAGCAGTGGGACTGGGGAGACTGGACAGCATGGGAGAAGATGTGCAATTAAGCAGCCAGCAAGAAATGACAATTTATGTGAATAATAGAAGGAAAACTAGGCATCACCTATGACAAAACAAGAGAGGGGAGGGCCACAGAGACTATTTGAGAGCTAGGACGCAGCTCAGCAGAGTGTAGGTCATGGAGACAAGGGAGGAGAGAGCCTGGAAAGGCAGGGTATGAAAGCAGGAGAAAGAGCAAAGAGAATGAGAATAAAATGCAGGTGTTTTAATTTACTCAGGAAGCCACTCATAAAACAGCAAAATGAAAGGCCCATGAGCAGCAAGAGGGGACAATAAGGTGAGATGATGGAGAAAGAGGTAGGTATCATCCTTCAGCAAAATGGAGATTTTAAGCACATGAGGAACAAGAGACTGAGATTGGTTTCTCCCCTCTCAGTTACATTGCAGTCAATCATCCACCATGGAAAATCAGTCTGAGAGAAGAGAGAGGCCCAGTCCCCATATTAGCTCTGACTGGACCTTTGGAGGCCTCTGTCTCAGCAAACCAAACATCTCAAAACTCTTAGCAAGGGCTGAATAATAGGACTCCCATATGGAAAAAAAATTGAGTCCAAAATTATCTTCCATTCATCTCCTGGATTATGGCAACAGCTGAAGGACTTGCTTTTACACTCCAGAAAGCTGCTATCCCTTCATTGGGGTATTTGGATTAAATTCTCCCCAAATAATCCCAGATTCCCCACTGAATGTGGAAACAGCAAGGAGTGAGGCAGTGAGAAGTCTGCAGGTAAGGAGAAGAGCTGGTGATTGAGGAGCTCTGTTGCTAGGATGTTATGAGAGATGTAATTCTGTCTGCTACAGAGGCAGTTATGAAATGGCTCATCTCTTGTGATTATCCTGGCTCGTCTCCTGTGGTTGTATTATTAAGTGGTAGAAATGCTGTGTTCCTTCAGTGTTCACAGATGGGCAATGAAGAGATGGTCTTTGCCCCACAGAGCTTACAAGACAAGAAAGATCTGCCTCTGGTAATATAAAAGGAGCCCTGGGAAAGTAGTGGTTGGCACAGTGAATTGCAAACACACAGGCAAAGGGTGAGATATTGACCCCCATCTCCTGGTCATTTCCTTCCCACTGGGAGCAAACCCCTACATCCCAACCCACCCACACATTTGTCTTTCACTCTGCTGATCATCAAATTCAATTTAGATTGAATGAGGCCAATTAACACTTGTTGCTTTTCCTAGGTTCATTTCTGACCTGTCACACTAAAATGAGTGTAGGGAATTGGAAAAATTGAGGAACATGACAATTCCCTGTTGGTGAAATGAAAGCAAATGCTTTCCTTGCTCATTGAAACACAGCAGGGTGACACAAACACTTGGGGACTATGCCTAAGACCCACAGCTGTCTGATCCTTTATTTTAATCTATTCTAATGTTAATTGTCCAAGTATTTCTTAATTGCATTGGATAATATAATAGGGCATAAATCTTATCAGCAAATCAGCCTGGCATCAGCCTCTGTTATCGTATTACCATGGTTACATTATTATTACAAGTGAACCTTGTGCTCATTACTAACCACAAACAATTCAAGCAAACAAGCTAAACTGCAGCAAAATATCCTGGCAGTGTTTCCATTTTTTGTCAAACAAAACTAATTTCTCTGGGTGCTAGGTAACAGCAGCATACCTACGATGCATTTTCAACCTTCTGCATTTATTTACTTGCATTTGTACAGCACTGAAACATTTCCCTGCTGCCAACAAGGCGCAGAGGCCAGATTCTTGGGAAGTGGAATAGAATCTTTAACACAAACTCACGGTATTCAGATGACAAGCACTGCCCCAGCCTGTCAAAACACTGCCACGTTTGTACTGCTGTGACAAAAACTTCTGCATTGGGAACCCCTGGCAGCTTGAATAGGTCCCTCAAGGGCTCAGTTTCCTCTTGCTCTCATCTGCTGTGCTGTGGGTCTCACATCAAAAGACACTTCCCATGGGGTCACTGTGAGGGTCCAACTCCCCTCACCTGAGGTAGGAGAGGAGGATGTGATGGATCCAGCAAGGGCAGTGCTGCCCTTCCCTGCTCCAGACTGTTCATTTGGGCATTTTCTACTGTTCCTCTGCTGCAGAGCATTGTTCCACCAGCCATGCTGGGACTGTGGCTGGAAAATAGATATCTACACTGGTCTGAGTTTAAAAAGCCAAAATAACAACTTCTTTCCTTTTTTGCTATTTCAGTGATCCGCTTTTAAGGGAGAGCAGTTGCACTGGCACAAGTGAGAAATCAGAGCTGTGCAGGAATGGGGAGACAAGAGCAGGAAACCCTCCAGCAAAAACCTCCATCCAGTCAGAATGTGGAAGGAAGGATGGACTGTTTTCAAAATAAGAAGTCACCCAGGAGGCCATGGAAGAGGATGCAGACGACAGCTGCTTGTGGGGAAGCAACATTAGAGCTTCTCCAGACATTCCTGTCAGACTACAAACCATGCAATGACATTCATTTCCTTTTCACAGCAGCAGCCCATCTGTTGTGTCAGGAAAAGGGCTGATTTTGGATCACCCACTGCTGCCTCCAACACTGTGGTGCTCCCCAAGGCCATGAAAGACTCACTTCATGCAGAAGCTGTGGGGGAGTGGTGAGCCCTGAGCCCAGCAAGGTGTCACTGCTGCTCAGCAATGCCCAGTGCCTGTCAGGTGTCACACTGGCAAAGGTGATGCAAAACTTGATTCTGGTCCCTTGATTAGGGAAGATCTGTGAGAGAATTTGATGGAAAGGTGGAAAAGCCTCAAGGGTGACCTTCTCACTCTCTACAACCACCTGAAAGGAGGCTGTAGCTGGGAGAGGGTTGGCCTCTTCTCCCAGGTAACAAGTGGCAGGACCATAGGAAATGGCCTCAGGTTGCACCAGGATAGGTTTAGATTGGATATTGGGAAAGATTTCTTCATTGACAGGGTGGTCAGGCATTGGAACAGGGTGTCCAGGGCAGCATGGAGTGTTGGAAGTGTTCAAAAGGCATTGTGGGTGTGACACTTGGGGACATAGGTTAGTAGTGAACAGAGTGGTGCTGTCTGTGTGGTTGGACACAAAGACCTTACAGTTCTTTTCCAACTTTAACCATTCTGTGAAACCAGAACCATAGAACCATTCTGATTCTATGAAAGTCAGGCAAAACCAGCTCCATTTTAACCTGTTTTTTAAGGATAAGAGAAGGTCTGATAAGGACAGCATGGGGAGGGAGGAAATGGAGTTAAACGAATCAGTGTCACTTAGGATGTTCACAGCTGACAAGAACCAGAGCTTGAAGCTACCACCCTTGTTGTTCACCATAAAGAAACATCACCAGCATTTCATCAAATCACCTAATTCATCATGCCCTGATGCTAACTGATGGGACTGCATTCCCTCCTCAGGCTCATGGACATTTCAAATAAGTCAGAGCTGGGATATTCCAAGTGACAATTCCTTTCTCACTTTTTATTTTTCCCTCATCACCAAGCAGATGATGTCAGTTGAGTTCTGCTCCAGTTACTTTCAATTCATCCTTACAATGTCATGTCTGATGTTCTTGTATTTTGACTCCTTTTCTTGTCCTGGACTGGGTTTCATATGTGTGTCTTAAAATGCCTAAATTTGGAGACATGAACTTCTGCTTACTTTAATGCCTTCTTACACCCATGCTGCCAGTGTTCACTGAGCTGGTAACAGCCCTCAGCAGCATGGACTTTGTGGGAGAATACCTATAAAACTGTGAACAATCAGCCACTGGGACTTAAATTACAACTTGAGATTTAGACAGCCTGGGAGAAATTCCCAACAGAAGAAACTTTTCCAGGGAAAAAAAAAGACACAATCTGCAGTACAATTTGCATTCAAAGTGCCTGTGATGAAGGCAGAGGTGGCTGCACTTGTGCTCTTTGGATGGCCTTGAGACCCCTCAGCTGAAGCCTGAGCTGGGCTGCCTGGAGCTGGGCAAAATACTGAGAGGAAATAACAGGAGTAAGTCTCTTTAGTGGATAACAACAGCAGGTCAAGGAACCACTAAAAAAAACCCCAAACCACAAATCATTTTGCCTGAAAGAGCTCCATTTCCACTGCTCTCAAGCAGAAAGAACAAAAACTCTTGCTGTTCTTAAGGCAAGTGCCTGGAGAAAGGAAGGTGTCACTGGCCCCAGGCTTTGCATCAGTGAGTCCCATAAAGCTGGGAAGGTCAGGTGTGCAGTCACAGAGCCCAGGCCACATAAACACCAGGGTCTGAAAGGGCTCTGGAGGTTCTTGCTGCCACTCTCTGAACCCCAACTCAAAATCTGAGCTGAAGAGCAGCAGGCTTTAGCAGAATGACCCACAGGTCAGCTCCATTCTCTTTTGAGAACCTGTGCAACTCTCTTCCCACCTTGCAGGATGGAGCACCTCTGGTGCCTGCCATGTGAACACTTATTCCTGCAGTTCCTCCCCTGTATGTTGTGTCACTCCGTTGTCATGTTTGCCCGACTCCTTAAAAGTCTTTTCCAACCTAAATGATCTTATGGTTCTGTGAAAGGCTGGGTTGGAAGCCACGTACAAACTGACACACAGAGGTACCTGAATCTCTGCTGGTTTGTTTTTGGTTTTTTGGTTTGTATTTTTTTTTTTTTTTTTTTATTATTGAGCCTCTTATCAATCTTGGCATAAGAGGGAATAACACTCTTTAATCTTCTCTAATGGAAGCTTCTGTCCTGGAAGAAGGCATTTTCTGTCAACCCAGGCATCTGCAAACCTGCAAGAGGAAAAAACAGCATTTCAATTTCCAGAAATTATCAGCCCAAAAACTTTGATCTGATTCTCACAGCCAAACTGTTCATTCAGGGCACGCTGCATCTTCACATTACCATTTGCTGCATTGCCATCAGATGTGCAGACAGGACAGCTTCTTCACAGAAAATCAGCCTGAAACAGCAAGGCAGCACTGGGGGTGTTGTTCCATTTCAAAATTGCCAATCAAAGCCTCTCTCACGTGGCACTGCTTGTCATGGGACAGCACTGCCAGCCCTGTCCTGGACTGACCCAGGAGCCCTCCAGACCTGGGACAGGACACGGAGGAAGGAGGGTCTGGTTTGTCCAGAGAAGGCCACTCCACCCCTGCAATTTCAGCTCCTTCCCAAGGCAGTTTCTGGGAACCTTTTGGGTGCCCTTGCAACAGGCTGGTATTGTTGCCCAGAACTGTTCCCACTTTTCAGATGATTACCTCCCAGTGCTTCTCAGATTCCAACTGTTAGTCTCATGCATAATGTATTTCATTTCAAGCCTTTCATCTGTGCATAAGTTTTCCATCTATTTCCATCCTGGTCTCAGATACTCTTTTACCTGTAAAGCAGGAAAAGTTCTATTTTTTCCACTTATTTTCTGGAGTCTCATTCCTCTCAAACACAGCTCCATCTTTTTTGCTACCAAAAAAGGCTGTTTCAGGGGATGAGGTTCACATCCTCTTGCTGCAGATTTTTGGGCACTCCTCTTTCCAGCAGCATTTCTGCTGGCTGCAAAGCCCACTGCCTGCAGCTACTCTCAGTTCCCTGCTGTCAGTGAGGGATCAATTGCATTCCTGGGATCACTCCCTCAGCCACAGGGAGCCAGCTTAGCTCATGCTCACCCACTCCTTGTAGCCACCCTGACTTCAGGGGCTCTCACAGCAAGGGGCAGCTGGTTACAAGCACCAAAAGAGGCCATCAGAAGGCCTGCAGTGTGTCTCTTCAGCTGGGCCAGCACAACAGCATCACATCTCAGAGAACCACAGAATCACAGAATGGGTTGGGTTGGAAAGCACCTTAAAAATCATCTAGTTCCATACCCTCAGCCTTGGGCAGGGACACCTTCCACGGTCACTACAGAGTTGTTTGGGTTTTAGTTGCCTTTTGTTTGGTTGGGTTTTTTTTTTAGCTTAAACATTTTAGTTAATAAATCTAAGCCTTTATCTTCAGGCAGATGCCTTAAAAACAGACACAGCTCACACAGCAAGCAGATGTTTGATGAAGGAATCCTACATGAGTTTCTTGGTCTGAGAAGGTTAAACTGAATCCAAACAGTCCCTGCTGGGATTGAAGAGGGTCCTGGAGACAAGCAAACCCCTCAGGCAGCAATCCTGGTGTTACCACGCTGCCTTGGGATCACTGATGGAAACTGCAGGACATCCAAACTTCTCCAGGAGTTGTGCCAGGGCCTGTGTGAAATGTCCATAACCCCCTGTGCTCTCTTCTTAGTCACCTGATGAGCAGGGACAAGCAGTGGAGATGGTTTGGAATAGCAATGAGAGCAGATTCAGAGGAACCAGCCTTCAAAGCAGGAATGCAGAGCTCAGCAGCCAAACATCCAGCAGTATCTGGATGCCACTACTTTCCCAAATCCTTTCAGATGCAGCCTAAGGGTTTAGAATTGACTTTAAAAGCTGGGGAACTCTGATTCAACAAAAACAGTTAAGCACTTAATAACATTAAGCACGTGCTCAAGTCTCTTCCTATTCAACAAAGCACTTAAGCACATACTTCACCTCTCTTAGATAGGCCAGAACCAAAACACTGAGTTCTCAGAATTTCTTCAATCTTTAATTTTAGAGGAGGAGCAGGACTTTGAGCCTTGATCCATGTTTAGCAAAGGGTCCCTATTTGCAGATGAGTCAGACTCCAGCTCCATAACTACACACCCAAGCGCTGGCACATTCATATTTTGGACTGGGATCTGAATTTTTCAGCTCATGCCTCACTCTGATCTCTGCTTGTGTTCATTATAGAGGTTGAACTGCAGGCAGGGAGCTGTTAAACCCTGTTTTTAGGCAAGGTTTGAGTCGATGATGCTTTCCCCAACTCCACCTCACTGCGATGCAGAGCTGAGGCACCACCTCAGTATTCAGTGGGTGGATGCTCAGCCCAGGAGTGTGCAGGACTTGCAAAGCTCCTCCAATTTGACTGCTCCTCCAAAAATGTAAAGCCTCTGCAGCACAACTCCCAGAACTGAGTGAAATCCTCAGGACTGGTGATTATCCAAATGCCATCCAGCATCCACTTAGTGGCTGTAGGGGGAAAGAGCAAAGGGAGTGAGCCCAGCCCACCGGGGGATGCAGCAGAGGAAAGGGATGACAGCCAAGAGGGAGATCCTCCATCTCCCTCCAAGCTGTTGTCTCAAGCTTTCAGCAGACTGAAGCAAACATCACCATGTTGCCTCGTGTACATTTCCAAATGTCACTGCTTCCTCCAACATTTTCTGTCCTTTTTTTTCCCCATTTTTTTTTTCTTTTACTTTTAATTTCAATTTGCTTCTAACAAAAGCTGAGATCCTCCAGAGCAGAGCAGTAGGCATGAGGAAAAGTAGCAAACAAATAAATCAAACCTAAAACATCTGGGCCACATGGCCAGATCCAGGCCTGCTTCCCATCTCACACCAGTGCCAGCCGCATCCCAGTGTGTGGAGCATAACTCTTCTCCTCCTGCTTTGACAAGGGAACTTCAGGGCTGCTGGCAGGGCAGAATAGAGCTCTGAAATAAAAGGCCAGGCTTGTTCCAGAGAGGCTGAAAACAAATGGGCTGCCAGTTGTCTGGGTGAGCAGGGGAAGTGGCAGTCAGATGTCTGAGGCAGCAGGAGGAGTCAGGAGCCCCTCCATGGGCATTACCAATGGCCTGGACGGGGAGGAAAATGAACCTGGTTTTAAAAAAAGGCAGAATTCAAATAGCTGCATCTTGGGCCTGCCAATAAGAGCATCACTGAAGGATTTGCTTATGAAGTGGTTGCAGAAGACGAGAGGAGGAAGGAGCATCCAAGGGCTGTAGGGCCCATGAGGAGCTGTCACTTGGAGCAAAAAGAGGCCCTGAAGTTGGCTAGAAACCAGAGTTTCTAATACAATTTGGAGTATTAGAAAGCGGGCTTCCTTTATTCCCAGCATGCTGGACATCCTGGGGATATTTCCTCTAATCAGGTGTGTCATGAAATTTACAACAGGGTATTTATTCCATCATGATCCCACATACTCGTTACAGCACACTTCCTGGCTAATCCATAAACAGCACCTTCCTAGAACTCATTTGCATTCATCTGTCCATTACTGGAAGCCCTTTAATGTCTTGGAGGGATGTCTAAAGGGGTCTGTGGTGGTGGTACTCACTGTGTCCCTGATGTGACAGGTGACTCTGCCTTGAACATCCCTTAGGGCATGTGCTGTAGCTTTGTGTTACATGGCTTTGCCACAAAAGCCAGGATATTCCTCATGTATCCATGCTCTGGTCCTTCCCAGGCAGCCAGGGCCAAAGGGAGCCTGGCACAGAGACTGACAAGGAGACCAGCAATGAGGAGAGGCAGGAATAACAACTGCCTTGGGGAACAACTGCCTCAAACCTGCCCTGTGAGTGTGCTTTCCACAGTATCTGCTCTGAACCAAAGCATGTGGACTGGAGACACCAAGAATCCTTCATTCCAGAGGCAGATGAAGAGTGAATGCCCCGTCTGACCAAGTGGGAAACAGGGATGGGGAGGTCTGCCTGAGCTAAGGCACAGAGATGAGAGCAGAGCTGGCACCTGTACACGAATCTGACCAGTCACCATCTGGCACTACTGACACAAAATCAGGCTCCTTCACACCCCTGGATGACACAGTGGAACAAGGATCGCTCCTGGGAAGGAGCAGACTTGGAGAAAGGTAATAAATAATTAAACAAGTCAAGCAGCAGCTGCTGGCAGCCCAGCAGTGCTGTGAGAGCTGTCAGGCTGGGCTGGGCACTCTGGGGCTGTCAGGCTTTGCCTCTCTGCCTTTGAGGTGGCAATGCTGAGGCGTGCTGGTCCCACAGATGTTTTCCCAGCCTTGCAAATGGGCGACATCCTGGAGCAAGAAGCTTTCAAAATAACCTCACTGCACTGCAAGAGACACCAGGCACTGCTGGGATTGAGGCAAGAGCTTCACCTTGCATGGACAGGCCCATGAAGGCACCAGCCACAGAGGACTGCAGTGCTGGGCAGGACTGGGTGGCAAGTGTTGGTACAATAACAAGGGTTTGGCTCCTGAGTGCCCTACAGGCCATTCCCTGTCCTCTCTCAGCCTCCTTGAAGCTGGAGCAAGATAAAAGGAACAGGCTCCCCAGGAAAGTGGTCACAGCAGCAAGCCTGCCAGAGTTCAAGGAGTGTTTGGACAACACTCTCAGGCACACGGTGGGATTCTTGGGGCTGGACTCGATGATCCCTTGTGGGTCCCTTTCAGATTAGGACATTCTATGAAAAGGTGAGGAGAGGCTGGACCAGCCCAAGAGCAACGCCCAGACTGCAGGGTTCTGGCTGGGTTGTGATTGCTCAGACCCTCCCCAGCTGTCCCCAGATCCCAGGTCATGTCCACGGGACTGCACCAAGCCCCAGTGTGGGTGTAACCCCGGGTTTAGCACAGCAGGGGGTTTGCCAGCACTTCCAGCTTAATGCACAAAACCCTGGTGACCCACACTGGATTAACCAAGCAGGGGAAAGCTCCAAAGGCTGTTACCCTCTCCTGCCTTTCCCAGCAGCTTATCCAGGCAACCTTTTAACTGAAGTGACCAAAACCATCTTTCCTGCTTTTCCTTAGTGCATACACTGGCTTATTTTCTATCCCACAACTGCATTGGGAACCTGCAGCTCTCAGAGACTACTGCAGCAGCCACCCTGGGAATTTTATTGGGGCAGCCAGCTCTTGGTTTCCCTGGTCACCCTTGGAGGATTTACAGCCCCTGTGTGCTCAGAATGAACAAAGACCTGCTGTTCCTCATCAGAGACCTTAGGATCGTGTCCGTGGAGAGGAGGCTCCAAACCTAGATAACCTTTGGGAGCAGAAATAGCCATTCCTGGGTGTAACAAGAGAGACAGGCAGGAAGAAAAGAATCCGCAGTGCTCTGGGAAATCTCAAAAAATGAAGCTGGGATTTTCCAATATTTTAAGGGTGGAGAGGAAAGTTTTGTTATGGAGCAGCAGGAGCAGTTTGGTAGCAGAGTTTGTTTGTGTAAATTTGGCCTCTGGGCTGATTTTCTCTTGGTTGTGACACAATTAAAAGTGGATTTTGCATAGGATCCAAGTTCCAGCTCCTTTTTCTTCCTACAGAACCTGGGGGGCTTTGAGACCTGCACCAGCAACTCCTGTTTTGAGTGGGCTACTCCCTGTGACACAGAGCTATGAGGCACCTACAGGCACCTTTTGGAGTAGAAGGGCTGATAAACTTTCAAGGGATTCTCTAGAGCCCGTGCACTTTGCCCTTCCACCTGTGCTGGGGCTCTGATCTCTCTGTAACCAAGGGCACAACCAGCAGCACTTCTAACAGGCTTGGTCTCCGAGCTGTGATCTCTGTGGTTTTCCTCTCAGCTTGCCCTGAACGACTGGCATGAGACTTGCACTCAGGCAGTGTTCCATCCTGCTAATGGATCTGACCGTGAATCCCACACAGCTGTTTACTGTACCCTTTGTGTTGGAGTCACCAGCGATGGAGAAAGGAGGGTAAACAGTCATTACTATGCAGATTTCAAAGAGAGCTGCATCTGTGCCTGGCTTTCTGCTTTGTTTGGTGACATCTTCACGGGACAAAGTGGAGTTTTTTTTCCCTTAACCCTTACATTAGCAGGGGAAGTATGAATTTGTCATGATAGCAGTTGTCATATGCACAAAAAACAGAACACCCCCCCCAAAAAAAAAAAAAAAACCAAAAAAAACCCAAAAAGCTCCCAAACAAACAGTAACACAATTCCCTGGGACTGAAGATTCTGCATCTCAGCAAGTGGCTTCCTGGAGGAATATATCCACAAAGGATTAAACTCCCATCCTAATTAGAAGGGAATATCTGAGACAACCTTTTCCACAAAGGAAACAAAAAGGCAGCGCTGACAAGTCTAATGCATATATTAACACTAAAGACATGGAAATTAATTGGATTTATTACTCTCACAGCTGCAGAGATGGCTCATTTCTAAGTTTATTTTACAGAAAGTGGCGGGAGGAGTGGGATTTAATAGTCAGCTCAGTTAAGCTAATGAGCCAAAACTAATGGTCTCTTCTAGTTTAGAGAGGCCCCAGTTCAGTGGAGCACCTGAGCACTGTGTGGCTCTCAGCATGGTGAGAGTCCAAGGGATGCTTGGCATCTGCTGGAATGTTGGCTGATGAGTAGGACATGCACAGATGCTTAAGGTCTGGGAGGGAGAGGAAGGATCTTTCCCAATGGCAGCCAAAATCAATGGGATGATCCGTGGGGATCAGTCCATGATATCTTTTCTGTCCAGAAGAAATGCTCCAGAGAGAAAAAGACAATGAGAAACTCTGACAATTTCCAACCAGGTTAGTTTTCTGCTAATTTACCAAGCCCAACCATCTTTCCAAGAGTTTGGATCCATTCCAAAAGAAAGCCACAGCTACCTTGTGATGGCTGCAGCAGGTAGGACACTGAGACAGGAAGGCAGGAGCTCAGCTGCAGCTCAATAGGCAGCAGTGTCCCTAAATCTCAGCCTCTCTCATGTTTTCTAGGCTGCATCACTTGAAAGGATAATAAAAAGGTTTCTAAAGGAGCTCTCAAAGATCTCTCCGCTCCTGTAGATGAAGAAAAACAGAAGGTTTTTGATGGGAAAGCTGAGCATGGAAATGGCAAGATGAGTGTTGTTTACAGAGCACTTACCTCAACTATCCATGAGAGGATTTGGAGGATTTTGGTAGCTTCCTTCCCAAATTAGAAACCAATTTTCTGAGGCAAAATCAGGCTGCCTTGGGCAGGGAGGTGTTAAACTAACAACAAAAGGGAAAGGTGCAAAGAGGGAACAAATGGAAACTCATTTAGCACATAATGAAGGTGCTGAGAACAGAATTAATCAAAGCAAAGAAGGAAGTGGAGAAAAATGCTTTCATCACCCATTCACCAAAGGTAGGTCCTGGCTAATAAACAGGAATCTCTGCTGAACAGCAAAAAATTTGGCCTAGCTGGAAAGATGGAAACCTGGTGGGAAGCTCATTGGAGTGTTAAAACCATGGCTTTTAGGGAGGCTGAAGTGAGGATAAGATAGGGACCTGTTAGAAATGGGATCATGAGCATCCAGGTCATTGGACTCAGTAGTAAATGAATCTGAAAACTGATGGCTCAATCATCTAAAATAGAAAGTACAAAATAGACCAGCCAGTGTCTGCAGTGGAGCACAAAATCAAACCTGTGAACCATCTGAACATCCCCCTGAGCAGCTGCCAAAGGCAAGGAGGGGAAAAGGGCCAGATTGTCACAGGGAAACTTCAAATGGAGCAAATCTGCAGGAAAGCTGCCTCCAGCACGGAGACAGGCGCCGTGTTTGCGAGGGATGATGGTGATTATTTGCTATCTCAAAAGAACTCACACATCCAGCAGGGGAGAACTGTGGATCAGACCTTTTTTCTTGGCAGATACAGAGAATTTGATCACAGCACTGAAAACATAGTGGCTTAGGTGGGAAGTGATTGCCACTAGAAAACATTTGTTATGTGCAGATGGAATAAAATCAAACCCAGTCAGACATTGCCTTGCTGCTCTCTCAGGCTGCTGTTACCAAGCTGAAAACAGTCATGAGCTAACTGAGTTCAGATTAAGAATTTAAACAGAAAAAACAACCAAAACCAACCAACCAACCAAAAAAAAAATCCTACACAACACCCCCCCCCCAAAAAAAACAAACAAAAAAGCACCCCCAAAAACCCCCCCAAGAATAATATATGGGGAATATTGAATAAGGGAATGGGATAATAGGGAATATTGAATAAATATATTCTCTATACTGACCAAGAGTCACAATCTGACAAGCAAGGGACTGTTCTAGTAGTCAAAACAATACCTCTTCACCAAGAGGAGAACAGAGATATCCTTTATAAACAAATGGGGAACAGAGATGCTGAAGGCAGTGAGTACAAATGCAAAGGTAGGATCTATAGATCTACAAAAGGGTAGAATGCAGCCAAGAGAATTGAAGCAGTTGCAGCAATTTTTTTTAAGGTACAGGGAAGCTTCTTGTTTTCCTTGTGGGGGGCAATAGCCCTGCAGAAAAAGCAGCAGCAGAAAAGCACCAATTTTTGTGTGTGTCTTTTGAAAACAGCCAGAGGATAAAGTGACATCACCTGGGGCTGATGACAGAGTTTTCCCCCAGTGGGAAGCAGGGTGATCATTAGGCAGAGATTAGATATTTTTAAATAAAGGGGTTTGTCCAACCTGCAGCAAGGCAGAACTGTCTGTGCTGGGCTTTTGCCTTCCAAATTCCTGTTAATGCTTTGCTAACAGGAGAAACTCTGGGAATTCCCGTGCACAGGAGAGGCCAGAAAGTGTGTGAGGTAACACTGGGTAACAACAACAGGGGTGCAACACCTAAAACACTGGGAGTAGCCTTCCAGTAAATCTCCCCCTCATCTCCACTGGTAGATATGAGCCAGTTGTGCCATTGGCAAACAGATCTTTCCTGTCCTCCTAAAGAGCAGTGGGATTGGCCTCCTGGATCCTGGAGATTAAATCTCAGGAGGAGCCTGTGCTGGGGTTGTTGGATACTGCCCTTGGAGCAGCAAGAAGGACCAGGGCACTGGGTGGGACAGGATCTTGCAGACACTCCCCTGCAGCTCCTGGGCTTGAGACTCACTGTGGGATCAAGAGTTTGCCTTTCCAGCTGGACACTCCCAAACCCACCCCATCTGGGTTTGTTAACAGATTGTTTATTGCCAATCCGGTTTAGAAACTCCGTACAAATAATGCTCAGCCTCTTCTCTGCTCTCTTGCAGAGCTGCAGCCCTTCAGGGAGCTCCCAAAACACCCTCGGAGTTACCAGAAAGGCAGAGTTAGTCATGAAACCTTTTACTGATGGAGACAGATCCTGGGCACGGGTGAGCCCAGGGCAGCTCAGTGAACACAAAGCCAGGCTCACTTCCAGGACAAGGCACCACTCTGCTCCCTGGAGCCACCTTCCCAAGAGGGAATGGCAGAGCCTCTTTTCAAAATGGGGGACTGATGTCTCATGCCACGGCTGTGGAGGACAGTGACCGTCCTGCTGTTGACCCACAAAGCTGTGCCCATTTCCACTGCAGCTGCATGGAAATCAGCTCATCTAAACACATCTCATGGGCCACTGTTGGCTCAGCTGTCAGTAGCTGAGCTGCCCCACTCATGGCACATGTGGAGAGGCATCACCAGTTGGAATCTTCACTTTCCAGTGCCTTAAAAAAATAAGGAAATTTGCAGAGAGAGGCACAGATCTGTATTTGTGGTGAGACAAGGCTCTAAGCAATGTCCACACACACCCACCTCCACTTTCCCAGAAAACGCCTGTTACACCACTACAGAAAACCCTCATTTATTGACTATTAATGAAAGCATTCTTCCAAGAGGTGGGAAGGAGCAGGAAAGCTGATGAGCCCAGCCCAGCTCACCAGAGCCAGAGACGTGGGGTGTGCAGTGCCAAGCAGCGATTGCTGCAACGTGAGCAGCCCTGAGCCAGCAAACAGAAGGGACCTGGGATGGGGAAAGAGGAGTGTAAATCCCTCAGTACATAGCCAGGGCCTGGAAAAGAATTTTAGGACAAAAAGGGAAGGGCAAAGCTTGAGTCCACCCTGAACTCACCATAAAGAGTCCACCATGAACCCACCACACTCTTAATGCTGCTGGCCCTGGTGCATCAGCCTTTTTTACCCCAGACTGTTATCTAGCAAGGCAACAAGTCAATGGAATAACCTACTGCAGATTCATTACTGTCAGCTCACCCAGAATTATGTGTATTAATGACCAGATTATATCTGTTTATATAATACAAATTACCATAGAGTGACTGCAGGCATTGAAACGCTCCTTGTCTGTTTGACACACATAAATAATGGAGGAGCTCACGCTGCATTTGGTACACATGACTAACCTTTTATCCCTGGCACCCCAGTGCAGGCTGGAGAGATGACTCGGGTTTCAAATTCCTCGCTCCAGCTGTCATTAGCCTCTCCCAGTGCCGGCGAATCGGCAGCTAATTGATGTCCTTGTTGGACATTATTTTATTAGTCAGGCCTGGTGAGCTTCAAGTGGAATTTTAATGCCCTTCTAGCCTTGGCTCCACGTGGCCCTAAGTGTTAAGGCTTGTAAATAATTAACTGCACCCCAAGAGTTTTAGGAAAGGGCAAATAAGTTGTCCCAGGGGTTCGGGCTGCTCCAGCCCTCCCTGGTGTTGTGAGCAATGTGTGCTCCTGGCAGGATGAGCTGAGCTCCCCATGGGGTGTAAGGATCCAGCCAGACCTTATCCCTCAGTGATGGTTCACACCATCCTTGGGCGTGGATGGACCTCTGGGAATCTGCCATGGGGAAGAGGGAGAAGCAGGAGTTTGCAAAGAGCCTTGAGAGAAGGTTTGAACGAGGGTTCGGCACACAGAGCTGCCCGGTGCTTGTCGCTGCACCAAAAATCCATCACTGCATCGAGCTGTCCCCGACATGTGGTGAGGAATAAAGGATTTCCACAACCTGCTGTGAGCTTCTGGCCTGTCTGAAACCCCACGTGCCGGGTCACCGAGGGGTTGGGGCTCAGTGGTCCCTTCTGGGCCAGGGGCACTGAGCACTGTCCCCAGCTGGGGACCCAGGGCACAGGCAGGCCCCTCTGGGAGCGTGGGCAGGGAGCTTTGGCTGTTGCACGTTGCCTCAAAAGTACTGGCCTTTTCTCTTCTGCTTTTTTTGCTTTAAAACTGGCTAAAATATCCTGACATTTGAGACTTGCAAATCAGGGACAAAAAAATATTTTAAGTGAAACATTGGGAATTACTTACTTTTTTTAAATTTCATCAATTTTTTTTTTTTTTAATTTTTTTTTTTTAATGGCACTGGGAAGTCCACCCTCAGCCCAGACCTCCTGAGCTCACTGCTGGCAGACCATTCCCTGTTGATCTCTTGGGATTTCTCCCCTTCCTTTCCCTCCTCTCCCCATCACTCTGTAACCCCTCTGGGACAGGAATTGTCTGTTCCTACATGAGTATTCTGCATTTGTTCTCAAACAGAGCCCCGGGGCAACAGCATGATGTAAAAAATCAATAATTTAAAATGAAACCTTGATCAATCTCGTGAGATCCCTTCTCCAGCCCTGCTTAGGCACTACACAGGGTTTTCCAGGAGCTGAGTAAAAATGAACAGGCAACATGGGCACACCAGGCTATTCATACATTAGGCAATAATTATAATGTATATTAACTGCCTGGGTGTTGAAAGAGTCCCAGCATGAGATTGCTTCCCTAATAGGAGACAGGAGTGATAAAAGACAGTAATAGATTGCCTTTCAGATGTGGAATTAAAAGCAGCAACTCATTAGATTATTTTTTTTTCACAGCCTCTAATCACAAGTAGTTTCTTTTCAAGTCAGATTTCCATTTCCAAGGCTAAGCTCAGCAACACAAACAGAAATTAAAGAGGATGGGGGGTCCTATTCTGACCTCTCCAGGATCACAGGAAGGGAGAGTAACTGAACTCAGCTCAGCAGTGCTGCCCAGCCCACCTAGGCAGCCTTCTGAAGAGACTATCATCAAAAGATCAGGATTTGGCAGCTCTTTTTTTGCTTTTTTTTCTCCTTTTAAAAGGTAGCTGCAGTTCCTAAATTTCCTTTTTTTTTTTAAATATATTTTTAAGAGATAGCCTAGAAGATAAAGCTTTTGAATTAGAACAATCAAACAAAAAAATTAAGTTACTTCAAAGCAGTGGCAGAGATTCTTTAAAAACTGACATTTCCACTTACTGATCCAGTTTGTCTCTAGCAAGGAATGCTTTCCAGACAACTTTGGCTGCTGTGTTTAAAAGAAAAGTATAGAAAGCAGGAGAAGAAAGAGCTGGATTTTTGCTGAGCTGGGAAGCACAGTAAATAACATTCATTAGGTTCTCCCAGACAGTTTTAATGACTCAGAGTTTTAAATCGTTCATTCAATATCTTTACAGGCCAAAATATAGTAAGGTTTCAAACTCAAATCCTTTGGCAGGAGCTGCATAATCCATAAAATATTTTAAGGGCAGGAGTACAGGGGAGAGTCAAAAAGGTATAAAATTAGGCCAGGAATGGTGTTGCTGGTCAAATTTCATCTAAATCAGCAGCAAAGTCTGATTTTATCTGTATTGATGGCACCTAAAAATAAAGAATTCTGGAGCCTCTGTCTTCCCACCCCCAGAGCCAGGACAGGCACAGCCAGGTGCACATTTTGGCTGCCAGGCATGGGTTAACCAGATTTCACCATCCCTGTTTTTAGTAGCCAAGCCCTTAAACACAGATGGAGACTTGGATCCAGCAGCACAAAAGCTGCATTTCTTTCCACTGTTCTGTCCACCCTGGATGGGAAACGAGCTCTTCAGCAGATGGGGGTTTACACAAGATTCATGCAGGAATCCAGGCCTGGGGTTTGGGGCTAGCTTAAGGCTCCAAAAGTGGCATGATCCATGTCCCTTGGGAGCAATCCTGCTGTGCCCTTTCAAGTGCTGGTCCTGGCAAGCAGGGGAGCTTGGGCAGCTGGGAATGGCCTGTGGAAAGTGAAGGTAAACCCCTGCAGCTTGGTCACAGCTTTCCTTGAGGAGCATGAGGATGGAGGGAGTACCCGGGAGCTTTTCTGGAGCCAAGGGCTGGTTTTGGGTGCATCCCTGTGGGGTATAGTCACTGGAAGTCCATCTCCTTGCCCAGCTCACCAGCTTGAGGTTGGTTATGGTGTTTTTCCTGTCTTCAGCATGCTGTGGTGCCAGATAAAGGGAGTTTTCAGGGTGGTTCAGTGCCTGAACAGGGAGAAAAGTGAGGCTCAGAGCCCAGCAGGGCCATCAGCCACAGGAGCCCTTCTGGCTGATGTGGTGCAGACCTTGCAGCAGCAGCAAGTGGTGACATGGACCAGGTGACAGCAGCTCTGCCACAAGCCAGAGCCCCACAGACTGACCCACAGTGTCACAGCCAACCTACAGCCATCCCTGGATCCCAGCTGTGCTGGTGCTGGGGGAGAGAGAGACTGCAAAAACTGAGCTGGGCTGACCCAGAGAAGGATTTGCACCCTCAAACCCAATTGCAGCACCTAGCAGGGAGGGAACGAGCAGGGAGAGAGCCGGGTTTGGCCTGAGAGTGATGGAGCAATTGTGGTGTGGCATTAAAGGCAGCATTGGTTGGCCCAGGAGCTGTGTACAGGGACACACACAGAGCAGGAGCCCTGGGGAAAAGCCAACTGTGGGGGAGATTTTAAGGAAAGCTTTCAGCATTTTGGGAACTGGAGAGGCTGCAGAGGCACCAGCTCATCTGAGGATGGCTGAAGCTGAGCTGACTTCTATACTTTGGGGTGAAAGCTCTTGGGGTGAGCATGATCAGGGCCCAGACCTCACCTCCAGCTGGTGTAAACCAGGAGTGCAGTCAGTGCCATCCATCTGCAGGGGCAGGGTTTGCAGAGGTGATGGGAAGCAGGGAAGATGCTTTCCTGTGCTTTGGTTTGACAAACACGGTGTTGGGGTTAAGGAGACATCCCCGGGGAGCCCTGTGGAGGAAGGGAACCTGCAGGGTTTCCCGTTTATCAGCCATACCCGCCCCCTCCATCTCCAAAAAAGGGTTGGCAGGAAGGCACTGTGGTCTGGGCAGGAAGGGGATTTCGTCCCCATCACCCCACACCACGGCACATGTTGATGGTTTCCCTGGCTCAGAGGTGCTCTGCCCGGATCAGGTTTGCAGCTGCGCGCGTTTTCGTCGTGCGGATTACCCGGTGCTCACCAGCTGCAGATCAAACCTGGGCTCCAAAACAAGAGCCCACAAACCCACAGCCACACTCCAGCCTGGCTCTGCTTCCCAGCTGCAGATCAAACCAGGGGTCAAACCCAAGAGCCCACAAACCCACAGTCACACTCCAGCCTGGCTCTGCTTCACCAGCTCCGTTTGTTCCTCCAGAGGCAAAAGGCTCAAGCTCTTTGACCATTTACTTCCCAGAAATAGGATCAGGACCTAAAAGTAGCTATTAACCCCCCTCCAGAAAGTCCCCATGGATTAATTTTTGTTGCTAAATATTCTCCCCCTGCTCTCTCTTCCTCCTGGTATCCTGTTGCATGGAGAGCATGAGCACAAAAAAATGCACAGCTGAAAATGAAGCATCCCCCTGAGAAAACCAGGAAACCAACCCAGGAGCCCTTCCCTCCTCTGCTCCATGTGCTAAATCCATTGGAGATGAGCAGCTCAGACCAAGAAACCCCAGGACTTCCCACTCCCTCTCTCTTTTATGATTACCCAACAAACAGGCAATGAAATCCTGCAGCCACATCAACAAAATTAGATCAATTCCATGGCTTCACTTCCTCTTTAAACCTTATCAAATTACTCCTCATCCTAAGGATCCTGGGGAATAGCTCTTTACAGGGAGAGCACAAAATCAAATTAAAGATTCATTCAAATTAAAAGGTTCAATTTTAAAAGAGGCAGGGCCAGGCTAGAAGGAGCTGAGGAAAGTATATTTTAATGAGCTCAGTGGCAGGAGTATCTTTAATAATAGATCTGATGGGGGAACCCTGGAACCTGGCAGCACATGAGGCCTTTCCCTCCACAGTGGGAAAAATCAAAGGCACAGGTGTCCCCACACACTGGTCTTGGCAATGGTCTCTCTGAGCCCCAGATTAAATTTTGGTGACCAGAAGAAAAATGTGTCATTGGTTTTAGAGATTGGCTGAGCCAACAACACAAGGGAGAAAGCATCCAAGAGAAAAAGGCAAGATAATAGTTGTGAAAGAAAATTAATTCTCTGGTAGGATGAGAACTCTAGTAACTTGACTGTGATCCTTCCTGGTTCTGATTTGAAAATAAACTCAGCAGGAGAATCAGAGAATCACAGAATGGTTGGGGTTGGAAGGGACCTTGAAGACCATGTGGTTTCATTCCCTGCCATGGGCAGGGACACCTCCCACTAGACCAGGTTGTTCCAAGCCTTGTCCAGCCTGGCCTGGAACACTGCCAGGGATCCAGGGACAGCCACAGCTCCTCTGGGCACCCTGTGCCAGGGCTTCCCCGTCCTCATAGTCAGGAATTTCTTTCTAATATCCAATCTAAACCTGTGCTCTTTGAGTTTAAAGTACTTTCTCCTTGTCCAGTCACTCCAGGCCCTTGTCCAAATCCCTCTCCAGCTCTCCTGGAGCCCCTTTAAGCACTGGAAGAGGATCTGAGGTCTCCTCAGAGCCTTCTCTTCTCCAGGCTGAACATCCCAACCCTCAGCCTGTCTCTGAAGCAGAGGCGCTCCAGCCCTTGGAGCATATTTGCTTCCTTCTGATGTTGGGACCCCAGAGCTGGATGCAGCACTCAAAGCATTTCCTTATCTTAAATTACTCATCCATATCCATGGCAGAATTTCCCAGGACAGAAATGGGCCTCAATTTTCCTGTTATTCGTAAGGTAATGTTGAAACTCCACTGCTCCAGGTCGGGGCTCTTCCCAAATTCTGCCTGTTCATAAACGGATTGTCGACATTTTTCACTGTCAAATTCTTGTATCAGGATCTGGGTCGGGGTGAGCAGAGCTTGTGGATGCCAGGACTGCAGTGCCTCAATGGAGGTGCTGATTCCAGCAGCAGAGGAGTTTTCCAAGGCAGTGCAGAAATTGAAGACCTTCAATCCAACTTTGAAGTGCCTTCCAATTTGGGGTAAGGGGGGGAGAAGTTTGAGGGGGGGGGGTGGTGATGTGGGACTGTGCCCTTGGATAGTCTTAGAGAGTCTCAGGGCAGCACCTAAATATAGATATGCATATAAATACACCTATACATATGCATGTGTGACACATTGCAATCAGTCTGTCTGCAGCTGCTGACAGGGGCAGTTCAATCCCTCCCTGGGAGGGAAAAATCAGCTGGACTCTGCTGAGAAAGGGGAAGAGGATACAGAAATATCTCAGAAAATTAAGGTGAAAAAAAAAGGACTGATCTGCAGCTTGAGGTCTCGGGGCGCAGTTTGCTTTTTCTCTTTGTTTTTCTCCTCTTTCCCTACTTGCCTCTGTTCCTGGCTGAGCTCTTGCCCCTTCTAGCTGCCAGTTTGCTTCCCTGCAGCCCTTTGTGCCTGGCAGACTCCTGGAAAGCCCCTGCACGGCTGGGGCAGGAGGTGAGGAGTTTGATGGTGCTGCCCACGAAGCAGTACTACCAGAGAGGGAGCCAGGAATGGAAGAGAAACCATTTGCAGATTTTTCTTAAGCCCCAAGGCCCTCCCTCTCTTCCCTCCTCCAAGTGTTCCTGGCTCACAGAGAGTGCCTGTCTCCTCTGGCTGCCCCCTCCTCACTCCCCCACCAGCCCAGGAAGATGGGATGAAGCCCTCCCTCTGTCGGGATGGAATATTGGATGGTAAATTTGACTGAAAAAAGCCTGGAGAGCTGGCAAGCATCCTCTGGGCAGGCCATAGAGAAAGGCTCCAAAGTGCTTCAAAACCCCTGCTCCCTGCACGGGTTAGAAACAGGTGGTTTGGTCATTTTCTTTTTCTCAGGGGCTGCTTCCCCACCTTGCCCTGCCCTAGGGTGTGGTGTAGCTGCTTTCAGAGCTGGGCAAGGAGGAGTTTTGAGGGGTGTGAGTGCTCACAGCTGGCAGAGGGGCTGTGAGGCTGCTGGGCTCTTCACTCCAGACACAGGGCAGGGAGAGGAGTCACCCTTCCCCAGCCCTGGCTGTCAGCTCAGTGCCCCCTCACCAGGAATTTAAACGAAATTCTTTAACCAAAACTTGTGTTTTGCTTGCTGTGGAACCATCTGTGTTTTAAAAAATTTTTGAAAAATTAAAAAGGGGGATACAAGGGTATGTCGTGACAGGACAAGGGGTAATGGCTCTAAACCAGTCCAGAATCCCTCGGGATGGCTGGATCTCAGAAGTGCCAACATCTGACCAGAACATCAAGGGAACAACTTTCCCTGCTGATGCTTCAGTTTTCCAGGATTGCTATCCACTGAATCCTAAAGGGATTTTTTGTACTTGCTTAAGACATTTTTGTCCTCAGAAAAGCACTGTTCAGGGCCCCCAAATGGGGAATAGTCAAATCCCCTGAGCTGGAAGAGCCTGTTCCCTTGTGCTGAAATTGCTGCACTCTAAAAACACATTTTTAAATGTTTCTGCTGGCACATGGCAAATGCCCTCAATCCCCACTTGGAGTAGGTCCCTTGGAAAGCAATTTATGATGAGTTTTGTTTCTTAATTAGAATGTGGCTGCATAAAAAGTTATAAAGAGGCCACTGAGGTTTTTCTTTTTACTTTTTTACAGCAGCTCCTTGGGGGAAAAAGCCTTTACATTAAACCATGAGAAGAAATCCAGAGGGCTCTGGAACTCTCCTGATGAACTCAGGGAAGCTGATCCTGGGGGAAATGGCCAAACAGGCAGCTCAGGTCCATTGCTCTTGCCTTCACCCACCCCAAAAATCCCAACCATCCCCCCTGCAAACCACCTGCTGCAGGTTGACTTCCACTCAAGGATGGCCTCAAAAGGCTCAATTTAGCAACAGATGCAGGAATACCATCAGTGGTGGCATCACCTCCAGTCACACCCCAACACCTCCCCTCTCTTTTTCCAGCTGCGTTGGGCAAGAGTAAATCGAAGAATTGCAATGAAAAATAAGATAAATTGTTTGTTATCATTTTACATGGGATCTGCAGGGGTTCAGGGACTTCCATGGTGGTGCAGCCCTGCTATTGATACCAGGCTGGTTGAAGACAGATTTTGCCAGGAGTTTGCCACTGGCAGAAGCTGCAGGAGGGCAGCCCAGGTGCATTTTTGCCATTGTTGCTCACAGAAGTGTCATTGAAGGGTTTGCAAAATGTCTTCCAGCATTTTTTCTCTTTTTATAGCCTCATAACCTCTTAAAAACACTTCTTCTGGAGGAGCTTGGGGCCTCCAAAATAAGGAAGATAATAGTTATGGAAGGAAATAATTCTACAGTAGGATAAGACTCCCCAGTACTTGGGCATGCTCTGCCCAGTCTGGATTTGAGAACAATCTCAGAAGGAGATTCATGGAATGACAGGATGGTTTGGAATGGAAGAGACCTTCAAGACCATGCAGTTCCACCCCCCTGCCATGGGCAGGGACACCTTCCACTATCCCAGGTTGCTCCAAGCCCCAATATCCAGCCTGGCCTGGAACACTGCCAGGGATGGGGCAGCCACAGCTTCTCTGGGCAACCTGTGCCAGGGCCTCCCCACCCTCACAGCCAAGAATTTCTTCCTTAAATCTAACCTAAATCTGCCCTGTTTCTTCTACAGGCCATTCCCCCTTGTGAACCATGCCTGTATCTACAGATGATGGAGGCAGAATTCTTTCCTCCCTGGCTCCCTTTGGGGAAATACACACAGCAAATATGATCTACGCAGCAGCTCCCATGCTAAACAAAAGGCAGGCAACACTTCTGCAGTTTCCCTGCTCCTGAAGGTGGAAAATCTGTTTGGCTACACTCACCCAGTCCTCGAGTTGTTGGCATGTCCCAAAGAGAGCATGATATTCCTGTGTTTCATAGGAGCAGCCTAACAAAACAGACAGACCGAGAAATCAAGGAGCAGCACAAAAGCCATAAATACCAACCACAGGGCTGAGCCAATTAGTGAAACAAGAGAAATCCAATTCAGCCTTGGGTTTTCACTCAGAGGCAGGAATGTCTCTGCTGCAGCCTGGGAAGTTCGCCGGCGCTGGCAGCTCTGAGAATTCACCTCGTGTAAACTCAGCAGAGGGATGAAAAATACTCTCCTGCTGCAGGCAAAGCTGCCGAGTGGCTGAAAGAGGAGTCTGAGGAAAGATTAATTTGGGGGTCAATGGAGCAGCCAGAGCAGCCAAAGGAGCTCAGCTGGACACGTCACTGGAGCTAGGTGAGCAGTGCCAGGCTTGGCCAGTTAGTGAGAGCCATGGGCAGCACTTAGGAAACAAGGCTGGAATCAAGGCTGATCTTATCTCCTCGCTGTGTGAGGAGTAACTCCCCCCAAAAAATTACAGCACCCACACAGCTGTGGCACTTGGAAGGTTTTTGAACGGCAGAGAACACAGGGAGCACCAAAATACCCCAGAAAAGACACACACACACAAGCAGAGTGATTTGTGGCAGTAGCTTTCATTCCTGATGGAGAGATGTCTTCCAAGATGGGATTTAAATTCTGTTCCTGAGCTTCTGCTGGTATTAAGTCAATGTCTGATGCCCCAAGCAGCAGTGCTGTTTTGCCTTTATTAACCTGTAACCAAATAAAAGGTTTAAATCAGCTCTCACACAAAGTTTCGGTATCACTGTCACTGCTTTTTGGCTGCAGGAACCGTGGCTTTCTGAAATTCTCTTTACAAACAGAAGGCACTAGGAACAGGCTCTGCTATTTTAGTTCATACAGACATTTTGGCATTGCAGCCAGTCATCAGTAAGAGCAAATGTAACACTGGTGACTTCAATGCTGAAGAACAGGCTTTGACACTCCTCAAAATGCTGCTGTTTGAATGCTCATCGCCCTCAAAAATGGGGATATTTGGGATTTAAAGGAGGTGGTGCTGCACCAATGAACTGCAGTGCCAGTCCACAGAGGACAGAGCAGCCCAGCCCCACCTGAGGGGATGCAGGAGGACAAAGAGTGAGCAGTGTGAAGTCTGAGAATCCCAAGGAGCACCAGCACAGGAGGGCACAGGCAATGGAAAGCAGCAGTAAAATGAGCTGAGCTGGGCACCTCACCGTGGCCTTGCAGGACTCAAACCCACTACTAAACCATGTCCCCAAGTGCCACATCTAGAGGCTTTTTACACCCCTCCAGGGGTGGTGATTCCCACACATTCCTGGGCAGCTTGTTTCAGTGCTTGACAAGCCATTCCATGAAGAAATTTCCCCTAATATCCCATCTAAACAACCCCAGGTGCAACTTGAGGTTGTTTCCTCTGGTCCTGTCACTTGTTACATGGGAGAAGATCCCACGTCACACAAACCTCCTTTTGGGGAGCTGTAGTAGATGGTTTGCTCCATCCTCTGACCAAGCACAAACCCAGGGATTTTCAGTGATTTCCTTCTACCTGTGGTGATGCCTGAAGGATGATGCTGGCAGGGAGACAGGAGCAGGAGGCCCTTCTGCAGCCCTTTCTCAGCTGGAGCAGAGGGTGGTGGGGTTTGGCACATTCATCCTTTGGACATCACTTGTGAGGGGTGCAGAGCACACCTCCCTCCTCACCCAGCACCATCTGGAACAAATCCCTCAGCAGGGACAGGAACAGAGGACAAGGAGCAGCAAGAGAAATTATTTTATTTAATCTCCACTGCAAGCACCAGGAGCCTGTGTGTAAGCTGGCTTTGCAGCACCAGTACCTCTAAAGCAGCATTTCCTGGATGAGTGAGAAAGCTCTCTGCTAAAGAATAAACTTAATAAAAGACAGATTGAAAACTGTCTCTATCTTAGTGAAAAACCCATATTCCTAATTTCTGCATGTGCTGGCTGCCCTGAGGCACAACATGTAATGCATCTACACACACCAGCACAGTTTGAGGGCTGAAATCCTACACCCACCAGTTTGTCTGAGGAAGGAAAAGTTATCAGATTTAAGATCAGCAAGATTTAAGGGCTAGTAGAGCATTTATCACAGTGGTTTTTGCACTTATCTGCTTTATGTACTCAACCAAGATTTACTTGGAGTTGTCACTATTTGGGCTCTGAGGAAGAAACATGCTGACTCCTTCTCCTTTCTCATCCACTGAGACAGCTGAGCCTATGCCTAAATTTACCCAAGAGAAGGGGCTCATTGAAGCTGGCACAAGTATTCTTATATTTAAATGCAGGGATGTGTTTTAAATATCTTGTGAAATTGAAGCTTGGGCACAGTAACCCAAAATATTTCCATGTGTCTAAGCCTGTCCCCAGCCCTTCACCTTTCAGAGCTTCTTGCACATTACTCAAAACCTTTGCACACTTAAGTTTTCCATTTGGTGTGGATAAATTTTCCATTTGGTGTCAATTTTACCAGCAGCAGCAGCCACCCAAACAATTCAAATACTCACAGGTCCATGGAGTACCAGTGTTTGATCAGGGCTGCATCAGAAATTTATGTACTACTTTTACCTAACCCTAAACTATCCAATATCCAAGCACTGTTTTCTTCAGATCACAGAATCATGGAATATCCTGAGCTGGAAGGGACCCACAAGGGTCATCCAGTCCAACTCCTGGCCCTCAAGAATCCCACTCTGTGCCTGAGAGCCTCATCCAAACGTTCCTAGAGATCTGTCAGGCTTGGTGCTGTGACCACTGCCCTGAGGAGCCTGTTCCAGCACCCAACCACCCTCTGAGTGAGAAACTTTTTCCTCATATTCAAGTCCAAACCTTTTCCTAAGAGCCAAAAAACTTTATCTTAATATCCAGATGTTTCATTTGCCATGTGAAAATTACTTATCGCAGTTCAATTCCCATTCCATCAAACACCTTTTGGAAAAAAGACCTAATCCAAGATGGCCTTTCCCCCAACAAAGACACGCAGCAGGATGCAGAAATAGCTGTAAAAATAACAGATGAAGCACAACAACTGTCCTGCACCCATCCAACCTTGTACCACGTTTCTGGTGGTGGCCATGGCGCAGAGAAAATCCAACCTGTGACAATTCTCTTGCATTTCCTGAAAACCACATGAATTCCCAGCTAATTTCTGGATGTCAAAAGTGATGACACACTGCCTTTCCAAGCCCTCTCAGAGCTTACAAAGTGCTCTTGCAGAGAGGAATGGGCAAGGAACTTTTTAAAAACTTTGCAAGAGGACCGTGCCCGGAAACCCAGATTGGTTCTTCTCTGCTTCTGTTTAGGAGCAGCATTCCCAGGCTGCATTTCCAAGAGGTTTTTGGTTTTACAGCTGTCATGACAGCAGTTTTCTCAGCTTTGCAAGGTTCCCTCATATCCTGTTCGAACTGGCTTATCTCTGTTTGGAAGCCATGCTCCTACACGGCGTTTTTCAGGAACAGATGTTCCAGCTGATCCCGCATTGCAGCACTCAACGTTTTTCACAGCCCCATTTTGAAACAATTAGCCTGTCACTGCTAAAAGAAACCTAATGCTTGGCTACTTGTTCACTTCGGAAATCAAAAAAAAAAAAAAAAAAATTAAAAAAAAAATCAGGACTAACCTATGATTTATACTTTTCCCAAATATGCCAAGATGCTCTAAATTTACAGCTCGTTAAAATGGCAGCGTGTCATGGTTCAGCTGCTGGTCCCAAGATTTGTTATCTGGAGAAAAAGATCTGTGGGCAGAGCAGCTGGCAAAGAGCTCTCCCAGCCCTAAAAGTGAAAAAATAAATAAAAAAAAGAGAAGTAAGGAGAATCTTTATTTATGCAAATTAAAACCTAATGGGTTAGTGAGCAATGTTCAGAGCAGTGGCATCTGTAGCTTTTGGACCACAGGCTGCTGTCAACACACCCAATTTACTGTGCAATACAAGGCAGCCTAATTAATAAGTCCTTAATGGAATCATAGAATCCTAGAATGGTTGGGTTGGAAGAGACCTTAAAGCTCATCCAATTCCACCCCTCTGCCATGGGAAGGGACACCTTCCACTATCCCAGTTTGCTCCAAGCCTGGCCAGCTTGGCCTTGGACACTTCCAGGGATCCAGGGGCAGCCACAGCTTCTCTGGGCACTTTCTCTGGATTGCAAACACCCAACAGAGCACTATGGACCCATGGCTGTGATTCCAGACATCTGCAGGACACGGCTGGGGAACCATCCAGGCACAGACCCAGTGAATAACAAGATGCAGTAAATGGCTGTGATGCCATAAAAGCCAAAGGAGCCACAGGCAGATTTATATCAAGGAAGAAGTTGAACCCCAACATTAAGCAGCAGTAATACCCACAAAAAAACCTTGCACGTTGCTGTAATAAAATGATCTCCTTTTCACCTCATCAAGATCCTCCAGCCTGTTTCTGCTTGGAGAAAGAGATCTCATGGTCATACAGATCCAGACCCAAAGGAGTGAGCACCCAGCACAGAGCCCATCTGCCACCAACACACACCCCCTGCTTGTCCCTGCCTGCTTGGCACCTTCTGGTGCCATTTGTAACCTTGTGTACCTTTGTAACCTGCTCCTTGTCAACTCCTTTTTTTTTCCTTGGAGCAACCTGGTCTAGTGGAAGGTGTCCCTGCCCATGGCAGGGGGTTGGAATGAGATACTCTTTAAGATCCCTTCCAACCCAAACCATACCATGATTCCCTGCATCTACCTTTTCCTTTGGAGGGTTGAGGGTGGATGAGCCAAGCCCGAGCTGGCAGCCCCATGGCTGACATTTCCTGGCTAGCACAGGGTGCAGTAACAAGGAAGACGACAACAACCAAGCTTCCAGCATGGAGCAGCTGCCAGGCCACGTGTCCCTGCTGACACACAGCCTGGCAAGGCCAGGTCCAGTCTGCCAGGCCCAGGCTGAGCAGGAACGGCATCTCCAGGAGCAGGCTGAGAGCCCAGGCAGGAAGAGCATCTCCGGTGACAGCTCACTGACGGCAGACGGAGATAGGAGACGAGACAAGGGTCAGGAGAGGCATTGCAACAACCACGAGCTTCAATTAACTGAAAACAGCAGAGGCTGCCTGAAATAAAGCTCTTCCTCATGTCAGCTGACACTCAAGGCAACTGCATTTTTGATCATCAAAGCAAAACTGAAAAGCTTTTGCTCTCTGCGACTGCTCACAGACCTTCGCTGGGAAGTCATCCTGCCACTCACAAGTTTAGGGAGAGAAAGGCTTTCTCAGGCTCCTGGAAGGATCACACAGCCCAGACATGCCAGCATTACATACGTATTACATATGTGTATCAGATGCAAAACTCATTTCATAAATGTATTTTACTCTCAAGCAAGGAGTAGCTGAACTAAGGACAAGAGTGGAGCGGTCAAATGCTTGCCTGGAGCCCTCTGGGCCACTGCTAATTCCAAATACAGATTTAGCAGCCAACACTCCTCAAAGAAAGGTTGGAAGATGAGGTTTGCTCGCTTAAGAACTCTCAGGACAATGATCAGAGTGGAAAATGACCATTGGGGTGGGCTCATCTCTATCAGCCCTGATTCCAACCATCCAGGGTTGTGGGGAACAGACAGAAAACCCCACCTTACCCCAAAGGTAAGAACAGTGAATCACATTCTGGAGAGCCTGTTCCAAAAATCTTAAGGATGTACAGAGAGGGACAGCAGAGGTGTGGACACCTTCACTGCCCACCAAAAGGAATCCCACTCTCAGCAGAGTCACAGCTACAGGACCCCTGCCTGGCCTTACCTGGTACATAAAGAAGAACAGTTATTCTGCACTGAAAGGAAAAGCATGGATCCAGCAATTATTCCTCAAGGAATATTTTGACAACATTCATCACTGATTAAAGTGAATTTGGGTGCCACCACCCCCCCAGATTGGCCTTTCTGCCTCTGGGTTCTTGCACATTGCAGGGGGTACAGCAGGGCAGGGACTGAATTACCAGGGTTATAATTCTTGGCTGGGTACTTCTAACTCTGGTGAGGCACTGGCAGAGCTCAGCTCACTAATTCACCTCCATGTAAACATGATTATTTTAAATGAACTCCAGACGAGGCTTAACTGTAAAAACATCTCCAGTTTTTGGAGCATTTTAAAGTGTTCGGGTCCGAGTTGTTTTCGTTACGGCAAGAACTTACCCTTTCTTCAGCTTACAAAGAATATTTTCAGAATTAATGATGCCCAACACCCCCCAACTATAACACGAAAAGTCACAAGTCTGAAAATTAAGCTGCAGCAGGATTTCACGGTCAGGATTTTCCCTTTCTTAGCCAACCATTCCTCTCCTCACAAACAGGAATGCTTTCAGCTTTCAGAGCCAAGCTGAAGAGAAGTGAAAACAGTAAGAGGTATTCACTTGGCTGCATTTCTTTGAGTGTTTCTGGTGCAGGGTTCCCATTACAGCTTGTGAGGAGAAGTGGCAGAAAAACACTGTGTGTACATGGGAAGGGTTGTGCTTTCTCTGAACAGACACGTTTCCAGGAGGCAGCAGATGAAAGAACTGCTGGTACTTCAGACAGGGGAAAATAACATCTTGCCAGTTGTGTTTATTTGTAGGGCCCTGTGATTTATGCCTTCCCATTTGTACAGGGGTTGAGAGAGACGGATCACGTGGGCTCTGTTTAGATAATCCCTGAGGAAATTCGGAGTACATCAAGCAGGGAGAGAAGGGGCTTGTTCTCCTAGATGAGAGGGGCTGGGAAATGGCAGGGAGATGTGAGATTTCCTCAAGATCCTGGAATGAAGTTCAAGGCTCTGATTTTCTGAGAAGATTGAGTGTGGGTCGTGAGAACGAAGCAATTAAGATAAGAACACAAGTAGTTCAGGGTAAGCAGGGATGAACAGTTCTTTGCTGTTTTTTACTGGCCTGGTGCAGAGAAAAACTAGGAGTTACTCCCTCAAGGACCTTTACCTGTCAAACAGCACAAGGAGAAGACGCAAAACTGTTGCTACAAGCATGAAAGCAGAATTTGTCACCCTCTGACTCACACTCCTGCTATTTTTTTTCCCCATAAGAATGCCTGTTTGTGGTATGGTCCCCATCTCAACCCTTTGGACTCTCCTGGACTTAGCAGCACTTGCAGAAATCAGCCAGTATTGTCTGTATAAAGAACCTAAACAAAACCACAGGCATTTCACACCCTGAAAAACATCCTTACCGCATTTAGAGGAGGCCAGAATTTGACTGCTTTTAGAAAGAAAACACTTATGGCAAAGATGAGTTTAGTTAATTGATCCGGGGAAGCAAAACAAGGCAAAAGGCCAGGCTGGATGGAGCTTGCAGCAACCTGGGCTAGCAGAAAGTTTCCCTAGATTGGAACTGGATGGTCTTTAAGGTCCCTTTGAATTCTCAAAACAAAATCAGCTGTTCAAAGAGGACACGGCTCAGCAGCCCCAGCACAGGAAATCCCCCTCAGCTTTGAGCTGCAGAGCTTAAGGGCCAGAGGAATCCCTGAGTCTCCGGCACCTGGCACGGTGCTGCCTGGAAAGCTGCTTTAAACACTCGGCATTAGCAGCCCTAAGTGCTCTTGAAGCAGTTGCCGGGTTTCACAGCGAGTGCCACGTTTGATCCGTGGCTCGGTGCCTGCTGCTCTGCCATAGGTGCTGATTAAGGGAACACAGCAGGGAAGGGAAGGGGAGAGGGAAGATGGTGTTTGTGTGACAGATGCAGGATGCTGAATGCCCTTCGCCAAGGGCACGTCGTGCAGGAGCAGCACGATTTCCCAGACTGCCAGGATGAAAAGAAAGGGGTAAAAAAAAAAAAAAGAAAAGAAAAGAAAAATGACAGGATGCCACTCACCCAGCCAAATCCTCCGTCACTGCAAGAAGCAGCTCCCAGAACCCATTAAAAATAAGCTCTGAGTCCTCATTTCAGTGGCAAGATTTTTCCATGGTGATCAAACGCTCAGCTCTCTAGGTGATACAAAGGCACCTGTATTAAGGAAAAGGCACCAACCAGGGGAGACTTCTTCATCTGACAGTAACAAATTGGAGTGCTGAAACCTCTAGAAGAGCAGGGAACGACCCCACAGCATCCCTGCCTGCAGCCAGGTCAAGGCAATAGGAAGTGTTAGCAACCCTAATTTGCAGGCTGGGCACCCTGCCAAGAGAGAAGAGAGCTGAGAGTGGTCTGAGGAGTCCAAGCTGCTGCCTTGTCTGCCCAGGGTAGGCAGGATGAAGGCTGGCACTGCTGGGAATTCACTGCCTTCCTCCCAAAGCTCCCTCCTGGAAGCTGGTAGGGCTTCCAGCTCATCAGCAGAGTAGGCAGCAGTAGCAGGATTGCTGCTTCCCAGCTGGTTCGAGTTTTTTGGGTTTTAGTAAAGTTCTTTGCTCAGCACCTGCTCAGCTCTTCATGTGAGTGATTTTTGTTATCTCTTCTTCCCAACTGTTTTTTTAGGAGCTGCCCTAGACCTGCAACAGCCATTCCAGGGGCAAGAGTCTCACTGGCTTTTAGTTCAAGGAATTTCACATCCCCTTTCAAGGTCCTCTACAACTTTGGTGCAGGATCTGCCAGCTCAGGAGCCTGGGGCCTTTGGGATGAAGTCTGACCAGAAGGACAATGGTTCCCTGTCCCAAGTAAACCCTACAGAGGGGGTGAAAAAGCACCTCTTCCTAAAATGGCCCTTTCTTGCACTGGAAATATTGGGGAATGACCCTCTCCATGATGAAGGCACCTCACAGGCTTCTGATTCCACTTCTTACTTGACTCTTCTATCCTTTCTCAGCTTTAACCTAAATATGAAATAATATATAAAGAACAAAATAACCCCTGAACTATAAGAATCCCCTTTCTGTGCTCACCTCTCAAGGCAGAGAATGAGAGCAAAAGACAAAACCAGGCCTCCCCTTCTACTCAAAACACAACAAAAGCTGCAGACATGGATACAGGACTGTGGGTTTATGTTTCTGACATCCCAGGAACAAAGCCCAGGCCTTATTCTGGCCTCTGCTCAGCTGGCCACACCACCATACTGAGATTTCCATAATTTTATTTGGGATTTCTGGAAAAGCCTTTTGTTGCAGTTCCCTGACCTTGCTCAAGGATGCCACAACGTTGAGATTTGGAAAAGGGATCTGGCCACATTCACGAGAGCAAAGAAGCAAAATCCCATCCAAGTCTTGGAGGGTTGGGGGAGGCATCAACACACAATCAAAATAATATTTTGAGGTAACTTATGAAAGACTGCATCTAAAACAGGAGTGCAGCAGAAAAAGGGGAATAAAAGAGAGATCTCCATAGGAACAATCCTGCCAACCAGGCAAATATCTCAATGCTTATAAAGAAGCTTGCAGTTCCACACACAAAACACTACCGGGACACCTATGGGAAGGATGGATTTCTCATGTTGTAACAATCCCATAGGATGCAATCCTACCCCCAGTGCTTGTGCCAAGTGTTAACAGTGAGTTGTTAAACAGTTGCAGGGTTCCAGCTCTTCTGTGCCTGCATTTCAGACTGGAATCCAACAGAATTTTTGCACGTGTCATTTTACACATCTGAGTGTTTAATCCACTGGGAGGAGGTTGGCACACATATCTTTACTCCATCAGGACAAAAATGTTATCCTGTAGCAATTCATAAAGCACCTGGGAAGGTCAGCTCATGTTTTTAGCAGCTAATTTTGACAACTTCCATCTATCTCTGAGCTATGCACAGGAATAACAAAAACCTCACTTTTACCCAATTTCCCACAATTCAGATAAGATGAAGTGTGCACATGAAATTTTCTGCTGCTGATACTGAAAACCCAGATAAGCTGAGCAGGGAAGGGTGACACCAGCTGGAGTCCTGTCCCAGAGCCAGTGCTGGCCTGGGAGCTGGCATCCCCTCCTATGCCAGGAATCTCATGTCCTACCACTCTCACCTTACAGCAGCTCTCTTTTACCTTCAGGAAAGGGAGAAAAGGGGAAAAAAAAAATCATGGATTCTTGAGCACCTCACTTCCAAAATGCCAGATTTTTCTCATCAGTCAGAAAAAGATTCTCTGCAAATATGAAAGCTTCTGACATTTCAGTTTCGTGCTTTCCTAGCACTGCCAGTCCAATCCATGAGCAAACAACCTCATTCTAGTGCTTTCCCAGTGTAAGACACAAGCAAACTTCAGCAGGAATTCAGTCCAACCAAAAAATAAAGCCAGGAGTTTAGTTTCCACGCTACAATCCTGAAATCCAGTAACACCCTCCCTACCCCCTCACCTCTCTGCTGCTGAGATTTAACTGAAAAATAGAGCTGTATAGAGGTGGGTTTTTAATACTTTTCCTGGATGGAATTCTATTTGATGCTGTTAAGCTTTGATGACATACCCCAATGACTGGCTTGGAAGAAATCCATTTAGCAAGCTTGCAAATCACGCTGTTTCAGTTCCGTGAGTGCCCATGAGAAATGTGCATTTTCAATCATAAAAGCTGTAGAAACAAAATGGAACTTGGAGACGCAGACAGAAAAATTCCTTATCAAGGCTTGGCTGTGCTCACAGAACATGTGCTTACCATTTCCAGCTCCGGAAAACTACTTACAGGAACCTGAAATACAAGACTGAATCCAAAAGTAAGAAATAGATAAATTTCTAGAAGGGGTTTAGGGTTTTTTTTTTCTATTTCAAAGTCAAAATGGAAACTCAGATAAAAACTAAAGCAACACACCCTCCTCCCCCTGGCTTTTCCTAGGAATATAAATAATTGTAATATGATCCATGCATGGAGTGCCAGATTTACAGAAGTTCCTTTATGTTTATGTGGTGGGACACATTGTTTTGGGGAAGCCTGGAAGAAGGAAAAGCCAGGAGTTTGCACTTTTTTCACCTCTCCAAAATGCTCTTTGATTAGGAACAGCAGAGGTTGCAGTGGGAATGAAGGATTAGCAGATCCCACTGCCATCCACGATGTAATCCCCACCAGCAGCACATCTTTGAAGCCCAGTGCCAGGAACCCAGAAGCTTCCAAAAAGATCAGTCAGTCACGACAAGCTGGGAGAGAACACAGCCCTGTGGGGAATTGTTAAAACTGACTGAAAATGGTATTCACTGGGCATTTCCTGACATATTTCCCTCAAAAATTCTCCACAATTCAGTTAGTGACAATGACAACACCTTTGATTAATTGCAAGATAAGATAATTGGAACAAAATGTGAGATGCTCAGCATTGCAGACAATAAAACCCCACGCAGTAATTTTCCTGGGATTATGAGCTGATGGCCTCTCCCACTGGTTGGGCTGCCTCATCATTTCCTAAACAGTCTCCTTGCCTGTGTATCCATCTGCTGCCTCCCATCCCATCCCCATCCCTCATCTGTTAGCTCTCTGCATGTTCTCAATTCAATTACTGCACTTTGCTTAGTCCTGACCCAGCCTTGCAGCCCAGGGCACAGGAACAGCTCAACTGCTCTTTACACTGCAACAAAGGGGACCTAAATTATACATCAGCACCCTGAACCACCCAGGAGACTGACAGAGCCCTTGGAACACAGCTTCAGGAAAGTTTGCTCCTGCAGGGAAGCTTTAAATTTAAGAAGCTCTTGCCCTTTCCACTGCATTTCCTTATCCTCTCACTTGTTTTAGTGCAATCACTTGTAGCAAGAACATCTCCATCCTCCCCAGAGAAGCTGTTGTTTATACAAAGCATTGATTGAGTCAATAGTGTGATTTAAAGTGCAGTTCCACAGAGAGCAACAATGAACAGAACTGTGCAGATCCTCATCACAGCACCAGAACCTTGAGAAGCAGCTCCCTGCTGGTGCCAGGGGTTGTGGCCTCATGTGCTGGAACCCAGCTCCCAGAGATGCCAACTATAGAATGGATCTTAGGAAGAAGTTCTTGATTGTGAGGGTGGTGGGACACTGGCACAGGGTGTCCAAGAGAGGCTGTGTCTGGCCCATCCCTGCAAGTGTTTCAGACCAGGTTAGATGGGGTTTGGAGAAACCTGGGATAGTGGAAGGTGTCCCTGTCCATAGCAGGGGGTAGAACAAGATGGTCTTTAAGGTCACTTCCAACCTAAACCATTCCATGGTTCTGTGATTCTCGTTTGTGCTTCTCCTTTCTTTTGAAGTGATGTTGTATTTTGCACAAAGCCTGACACTCTTTTACCCCCACCCAAATCTGCTATTTATGCGTCTGTCACAACAGACAAGAGCATAACCCTGCAAGGTGCTTAAGAGTCCCTTGAAAGCTGAATCCTGGGGATGTTACTGACCTTGAAGGGCTGAAGCTCTCTCTCTTTTTCCATTTACCCTTGCAGAGGCTGCAGCAAAATAACTGAACCTTGTGGTCAATGAGATCAACATAAAGCCAAAAGGAACTTCTAATGTTTCTCTGTTAAGGAGAGATGAAATCAGTGCAGGCTCCAGAAAATAAGAGTAATGGGAATTGTTCACAGTATCAGCAACAACCAAGCACCTTTCATAAGTGATGAGGAACAGAGCAGAAATTGTGTTTGCCCTGCTTAGAAAAGAGCTTCTTTCCCAGTTTTTCTACTGGAACACGCCTGAATTCCTCTTTTTCATTTTGCCTGGATGCTGTTTGGGGCAGGTGATCCCACTTTCCTCCTGGTGGATCAAGCACCTTGTCCTGATAGAGGTAACACAAAGATGGAGCAGTCTCTGGGAGAGTGGCACTGTGTCCATACACTTCTTGCTGTTAACCATTACTGTGGCATTCCCTACTGAGATTGCCATGATTCTGAAGGGCTGAGACTGCAAGAATTAATTCTCTCATGAGAAGATTGAAAAAATTACATTAAGAGAGTAAAGAAATAGCCTTACTCACACAACCTCTCATTTGCATGCTCCAAGATGGGAAAAAATCTTTAGGGAAACAAACATGAAATGCTGAGAAATTCTTGTAAGTCTAAAAAAATGAATTCTTCTTAATAACAATACAAACTCTAGAAGTCTTTTTCACACACAGTTTGGAATTACTGGTTTGTCATAGTGGTCTTCTAAGGATGAACAATCTCTGATGATACCTAGAAACACATTTCTCTTGCAGACTTTGGTTCCAAATGCATTTCCCTTTGGCTCAGCATTTTGACAGTACTGATGTGATATTGAGCCAAGAGGTTTTTCATAAGTGAATCACACTTGTGCAGTGGATTTTAATACCAATACCAACCACCTTCACATTTACCTGTAATACAGTAAATATTTAAAAGGTCTTTATTGACTTCAACTCACGACGATTCTGAAAAAAATTTATTTTATTTGCTTAAAAATAATTGACATATTTACAGACAGAGTAATTTAAAATAATAACAAAATTATAAGAAAAATAGTAGAAAATGAACAGTATTGAAAGACTGTAATTTTGATGGAACAGCCAGACTATCACATTAGACAGACAAATGTACCAGTGACAACATCTTCAGACAGGGAGCATCATAAACAGCCCTAAGCTTTAAAATGTGTCAGTCCCTGAAGAACCCAAATCTCCACATGCACTGCTCAGACTCTGTGTTTCATTTTCTGTGTTTGTGCCAGGCAGCTGCACTGACACCCTTGCTGCAGAAAGATGTGGATTCAGATGAGGGGCAGCATCCTCTCCTGAAAACAGAAAGGAGAAAAAAAAAAAAAAAAAAAAAAAAGGAAAAGGAAAAAGGAAAAGTAAAGTCATTATTTGCTGTCCATGACAAATAACTGAACTCTGCTGAAGTCATCTCCATTTTCCACGGCCATACAGGCACACAGATACCCCTGCTGCCCACAGTTCTAAGGGTGCTGCCTTAGCCATCAGAACTCTTCTCACCAGGTAAAAAAGGGATGAATTTCTGTGCACATACAGAATCCCAGAATGGTTTGGGTTGGAAGGGACCTTCAAGACCATCTCATTCCAAACCCCTGCCAAGGGCAGGGACACCTCCCACTATCCCAGGTTGCTCCAAGCCCCATCTAACCAGGCCTGGAACATTTCCACAGATCCAGGGTCAGCCACAGCTTCTCTGAGCACCCTGTGCCTGGGCCTCACCACCTTCACAGGGAAGAATTTCTTCCTAATCTCCAATCTAACCTTACTCTCCGTTAGATTCAAGATATTCCCCCTTGTCCTGTCAGTCCATGCCCTTGTACAAAGTCCCTTTCCAGATTTTTGGATGGCAGTTAAGTACTGGAAGGACTTGAGTTTTATATATACTCTGGGTTTTATTTACATACAGATACACCATACATGCACACATATATATCTATAATCTTCAGTAGGCCCAGAATAATTTCAAATATGTATATGTACGCTAGTGTTTCTGGTGTTTTCCACAGCATTGGAATGGGATCCACAGAACATCCATGGGCTAAAGTTAGTGTTTTTAGCCAAAGGAAGGAGACCAGATGAATCAATATAGGGAGCAGGGAGAGGAATCCATGGATCAGGGTGAGGCAAAGAATGAAGGAACTCAGGAGAAATGGCATTGGGAGAATGGCACAACATTCACTCAACTACAGGAAGAGCGTTTTGAGATTTCAGTTGTCCTGGGGACATTTAAGTGCAGCAGCTACAAGCAAAACAAACATATCTGAGTCCATGTACAACAGCAAAGTCTTGGGGCTTGTTATTATTCCAATAAGCTGTAACAATTCTCCCTTCCTCTGTGATAGACTAAGTAATTAAAACACTATCTTCCCAATAAAACAAAAAAGTTAGGCTTTCTTTCACCCCAGTTAATTATCTACTATGTCACTGAAGCAGTCATCTGCATTCATCTGACTGGCAGCAAAGCACGCTTCGAATGGCTAATTATAACAAAACCCCACTGCTAAAATAAAATTCCATCAGTGTTTTTCCTGCTAGAACAGCAGCCAGCCTGCAAAGTCAAACATGAGTGAGGCCAAAGACAGGAAAGGACATGGAGCAGTCTGTGCCAGCACAGCCTCTTGTTATTCAGGAAGGCAGCAGGAGCACAAGAGCATTTTTTGTGTCCTCAGGGAATCAGCACATCACCTGGAGAGGAAAAGGATTTGAGGAGACCCTAGAGAAGCCTTCCAGTACCTAAGTGGGCTCTAAGAGAGGTGGAGAGGAATTTTCCACAAGGATATGGAGTGATGGAACAAGGGGGAGTGGCTTTAAACTAAAAAAGAGCAGAATTAGATGGGATGTTGGGAAGAAGGTCTTGGTTATGAGGGTGGTGAGGACCTGGCAAAGGTTGCCAAGAGAAGCTGTGGATGCTCTATCCCTGGAAGTGTTCCAGGCCAGGCTGGACAGGGCTTGGAGCAGCCTGGGACAGTGGAAGGTGTCCCTGCTCATGGCAGGGGTTGGAATGAGATGGGCTTTAAAGTCCCTTCCAACCCAAAATATTCTGGGATTTTGGGATTCCAGTCTGCAGCTGTGTTTGAGTGATACAAAAATGCTGCTAAGAAGAAAAGCAAAGGGTTTGTCTGGTCAGACATGAAAATGACACAGTAAAGATGTGACTGCAATGCCCAAGGAAACCCGGCAAATCATCCTCTACTAAAGCCCCTCTCCAGCACTAGATGTAGTTTGATGCCTTCAAAGCTTGACTTTCTTAATAATTTCCACAGTCATGTCACATTCCATGATGTCATTGTTTCAACAGCTGTTTTCAGGTTTGTTTAAAAAAAAAAAAGGAAAAAAAAAGGAAAAAAAGAAAAAATGGAAGGAAAAAAGAAAGTAATATTCCCTTATCCCAAGGCTCTTTCGGAACTTCTCAAGTCTTTGATTCTGGGAGTGCTAAAAGAAAGTATCATATTAGTCTGCATTCCTCCTAACACATACTCTAATATATTTTACAGATATACTACAGACCAATTTTACAATAGTTATAAAACGCTAAAAGACAGAAAAAATAAAATTAATAATTCCATCTGCTTGCTCAACAGAAAGTTTACCAGTCCCTGAGCTATCAAAATATCTTTAACTTAAAAGTACCCAAAGTCAATCCTGCCCTTTTTTAAAGGCAGAAATCTGAAGTCTCTGACTTTGTTAAGTTCACACAGAAAATACAGAACATGGGTTTTCAGCATTTTATCTGTGAAAAAACTGTGAATATCATATTTCTGCTAAATGGGACATTCTGCTCCATGACTCTGACTTCCCAGGATAGAAAGCTGCTAGTCCTGAAACTCTGCATTGGCCACAAAAAATATAACTACCAAGTTACTCTCACATGTGTTTTAGCATTATTACCTTTTGCTGAGTGGAACCTCGTGCATGCACAGTGCATAAAACACTTTATATACACATACAGGGAGGGGTATGGGAATAAAGACACAAATAAAGGCAGACTGGTTTAAATCCCTGTATAACCCCTGGTCTGCTCCTTCTTTAATAATGTGATATTCTATTTTATGTCTCCCCCTCATAAAGAGAGCAGCTCATAACCAATATTAAGATGGTTTCCTTTTTAACACTGAGCTCCTCACCAGCACAGATATGCAACCTGCAATGGTTAAAATCTTTTGCTACACCATAAAAATAGAAATTTTTTTTTTTCCTTCACAAAGCACGAAAGGGCAAGCAGGCAGGTAATCTTCATGGCTTTCCCTCATTTTTTTAGAGGCTCTGGGAGTACTCAGTCCAATTTTGTAATCATGTAGTTAGGCGTATTTATAAAAATTTTCCTTGTTAAAATCCAATAAATGGAGCATGTGACCTTAAGTGACCTCCAGTTTTCCAAATTCATTGTCACCATCTAATAGAATAAATTCATATGAACTGTAAAAACTGACACTCTTGGTAAGAGAGTCCTTGGCTGGCAGAAACTCATCAGTGACTGAAAACATCTTGGTGACCCACTGATGGAAAAGGTCACATTTCAGATCTGAGATTTTTCCTGTTCTTGGCACTCTGTAACAAATTCATGTACAGTACTAAATTTCCAGACCTTTGTTTAACAGAAGCATAAAAATTAATGGTGTGTCAACCATCCAGTGACCTGTGAAGGGAGTTTTTCTCTAAGAGGTACCGTCACACTCAGAATATGCCATATACAAAGGCTGTCATGAATGTGTGCCAAAGGAAAAAGGAATTAACCACACTGAAGGGAGGTTTGGTTACTCACACCATATGGCAACAGTAAGAACAAAGAAAAATGTTTAAAATCTTTCTTTTTGAATTCTTCTATTTGGCAAAATAAAAAGACAAAACAAGTCTTGACTTTTAAGCCAAATGAAAACCATGTGCTCTAACTCCTCCGACTGGGTGTTCATATATTAAATAAAACTATTTTAAATCTCTCTGGGGATGAAAGAGAGCCATATCTTGTAAGTGAAATTGTAATCATGAAATCACAGCATGGTTTGAGTTGGAATGGACCTCAAAGATCATCCAGTTCCAACCCCTGCCAAGGGCAGGGACACCTTCCACTATCCCAGGTTGCTCCAAGCCCTGTCCAACCTGGCCTGGAACACTGCCAGGGATGGGGCAACCACAGCTTCTCTGGGCACCCTGTGCCAGGTCCCACCACCCCCACAATCCAGATTTTTTTTTCCAATAGCTAATCTAAACCTACTCTCTTTCATTTTGAAGCCATTCCCCCTTGTCCTTTCAGTCCATGCTCTTGCAAATCATCTCTCCCCATCAAGACAATAAATAGGGAGGATCCTGAAGGATCAGGACCCAGGTTATTTTTCAGTATGAAACCAGAACCATAATTACTGCAATTACCTACATATTGCTTCCTAAAATTTCAAAACAATCCTCCCTCTATTCCCTAACTGAAGCAGCTCTCTTCAAGAGCAAGAATAAACTTCCAAGACTGTAAGAACAACTCCAGTGCAGTGCTCCCATTCCTTTAATAGCAGGGGCTGATAGGAATGGCTTGTTTCTTCTTCTGCCAGATTCCAGCTGCTTTGCTTTGTTTATTCCTGACTTCAAAGTTTCAAACACTGTCCTGTCCCAACAAATAACTTCCTCCAGATGGCATCAGCTCAAGTGCTCTGAGCACTGGGATAGCACAGCACCTGCAGATCTAACTCAGCATCTTAAAATCTTCCATTGAAGGTGCATTTTTTTTCCTGTCATTCCTCCATTTTGCTTTTTCCCTACATAAAAAGATTTCCATCTGGCATACAGTTACAAAGACCATGAGAAGGGAAACAGAGTTGTCAGAAATTCTTTACACTAATGGCTAAAGCAAAGTAAAAGAATGAATGTTTACAGACTCAAAGGTAACAGAACCACTGTCAGTAGAAACATTTTACAGAGCCACAGAATGGTCTGAGTTGGAAGGGACCTTCAAGACCATCCAGTTCCACCCCCTGCCATGGTCAGGGACACCTTCCACTATCCCAGGTTGCTCCAAGCTCTTTTCAGCCTGTCCTGGAACACTTCCAGGGATGGGGCAGCCACAGCTTCTCTGGGCACCCTGTACCAGGGCCTCAACACCCTCATAGGAAAAAGATTTTTCCTAAGATCTCAGCTAACCCTGTCCTCTGCCAGTTTGAAACCATTCTCTCTTGTCCAAAGTCTCGCTCCAGCTCTCTTGGAGCCCCTTTAGACACTGGCACTCTGGAATCTTCTCCAGGCTGAACATCCCCAGCTTTCAGCCTCTCAGTCTCTCTTATCTGCACCTCAATTCTCCGCTCTTATCTGCTCCTCTCTTTCCTCCTCTCTCAGCCTCTCCTATCTGCTCCTTTTACCTGTAAGCAAGCCTGTGAGGTACATTTTGTACCAATATGTGTCCTGTCCATGTCTCCTGTCCATGAGTTTGTGTGGTACCACACTGAAATTCACTCACTTTCATGCATGTTTGTACAGGTGAGTTACTAAGCAGAGCAACCTAAAAAGTGGCATTTTTGGCAAAATCAAAATTATTCCAGGTCTGCTGGGCTAACACATACTGATAAGAAACATCCATATTTTGATGTAAGTAATTCTGAAGGCTGCAGTGAAAAGAGAAATTACCATCAGTGTCAGTCATGCTACTAACTTTAACAATATTTAGCATTTCCAGTTCAGTGTCGTGTTTAGCTGTATTGTGCACACTGGCTATTTAATGTTTCTGCAATTCAATGGCTTATAAAGCTGAAAGTGAGTAGGTTATAGAACTAAATGAATGCAATCTTTTCAGGAATAAACAGGACCATCAACAGATTCTCAAATAATCCAAATTTTTGGGCAAATTATTCTCCACTTGTTAGAAATTAGAGTTCCTCCTCCAGAGCCTTTTTTGCTCTTGCCTCCTTGAATCCATGGGCTTGTTTAGATTATTGTGGAGAAACTGGCCTTTCTCACCTCTGCCACAAATGTGCTTTTTAGGGCAGGGGCTCTCTTGTTCTGTGAATGTTTTGCCAAACATTTACCTGGCTGCAGGTGGGAGTTCTGCCTTCCACTGGGGCAGAAACACAGAAAACAAGAACAAGATGTCCTGCAAATGCCTGCAGTTCTCTTTTTAAACTCCAACCGAGACAACCCCAACTTAAGCTGTTTCATGACAAACAGAAAAGACTCGAGGCACAACAAGGCCAAATTTCTAGGGCTGAGTTACATGAAAGGAGTACATTTACAATTAAAACACTTGAGCTGTTTTACAGAAATGGACAGACATCTGGAGGACTTGAGCCAAAAATGTCTGGATTTAAAAGCACGAGTCTACTGCTGGAGCTGAAAAAACACAGTTTCATTCTCAAAGACTGCAGCCAACTCATAAACTTCCATAAGTGGGCCACAGACACCAGTGGAGACAGAAAACCATATAGTATGAGTTCAGTTCAAGTTCTGACCTAAACTTGGCAAATTCCACCTTCCCCTTGGTGTCATGTACTTACAAAAACCCTGCACACAAGCACACAGAAAATAAACACATGTATACACACACTGTGCTTTTGCTGTTTGTTTGTGTAACCCCCAATGTATAGCCCAGCTATAAATATTTCCAAAAAGAAAATAAATGCAGATCCCCAGCCGGTAAAGGAGGGTGGGGCCAGGCTCAGCAACTAACAAATATTTCAAAGCAGAATATTTGAAAATGGTTTTTTCCTCCTCTCAAGTCGGAGTTCAAGGTTCAGTGGTTTTCCAAAACACTCTATATTCCCACCAACAGCAACACTAAACAGAACAAAAACTAGAAATAAATAAACTAGAACCAGATTTTTCAAAATCCTAACACAGAGACCGGTAAGGGAGGGCAGACAGAAAGCAGCTCCAAAAACATCTAGAAATGAGATTGCAGAGTTTACTAAATAAACATTTCCTTTTGGTGCCTAAAATCTACTCTGCTCCTTTAGATCTCGCATCTTTTGCTCTGCAGAACCTCTCACTGATCAACAAATACATTCCCTGGCCACAACTCTTGCTGCTGTTTCCCACCAAATCCCTTCCAAAACACTATGCAATGATCTTTCCAAATAACTACAGTAATTATTAATGCTAAGAAGAAATATTAAAAGTGAATTTGATTTTGCCATACAGATGGCTGTGATTTTTAGATGTGCAATTGGCTCAGAACAAAGAGTTTAACATTTAAGCACTGCTCTCTCTAGGCTGCAACCATTTTCCTGAGGAAAACTCAGATGAGGCTCTGTGGCAAATAGAAGCTGCAGCTTTTATTTCAAACTAAAAAAAAAAGGAGAAGGAGTTGGTTCCTTACTGAGTCTTTGAAAAACCACCAGGAAAACGGGTATCTTGTGCAAGGGCCAGGGGGAGGAGTAATCCCTAAATCCACAAGAGATAACCTGGGTAAACAGCTGGTGGAATCAAGAGAATCTGACAAGTGATAATTAAAAATCTGCAGATCTAATGGTGTAATTAATATTTTACTTGTTCAGTAAAACTAAATATCACCTATATACCAATTTTTTTTTTCTCTAATTTTATGCAAAATCTAACCAGCAAGTGGTCAGGAAGGTAATTTTAAAAGCATATTTCTGTAATATATTCAGCTATGTTATTCACACCTTCATGTTTGGGGATCCAAAAGACATTTTAATGCCTGTATCTGAAACAAAATAAAAAAGCTAAAAAAAAAAAGGAACTTGAATGATCAATCGTGGGAATTCACACTTAATTCTAAGATAAAGTTCTGCTGAATTCCCTTAGGATGAAGAATCAGTCAGTGCAAAGCCAGCAGTAGGACTGGCTCCACTGAGACCTCATATCTTAAAGATATTAATTGCAGCAATACTGCCTCCAGCTTATCTACATCGTGCCACAGTGCCAGACATAACAGCATTCACAGCCTTCTTGGGGAGTGGCAAGGAAAAGAAATAAAAATCAAAGCATCTTGTTAATTCTTAAGAAGTTACATGGCCTCCTTTTATTGAAAAACTATTTTAAAATATTTTTACATGAATAATTAAAGTTGAGCGACCAAAGTCAAGTGATGTTTCACCATCAATTAAGATCTGAAAATTAACACCTTCCCAGTTCACAGCTAAAATGCAGGTGAGGTGTCCCTGTGATGCTCCATCCTTTGAAGTGTCCAAGGCCAGGTTGGATCTTGGAGCTGTGTGGGATAGTGGAAGGTGTCCCTGCCCTTACAGGGGGATGAAATTGGAGAATTCCAAGCTGTCCAGCCCTGACAGCTTCCCAGATATCAAATATCCAAAAAAATCCTTAGGAATCTCAGAGGACAAGTTTGAATCCCTGTAAAAAGTCATGAGCTACTTTCTACCATTAAAAAGTTCAGTGAGAGACCTCGATGAGCTGTCCCTCAAACAGACATGAGGATTTCCTGGGCAAGGAGGTTTTATCCCCTCCAGCCACGGCTGCAATCTGCACCCAGATCTGAGTGAAAGTTAGGGAATGGGAATCAGAAAGAAAAGAGAAAACTTTCTGCTTGCAGGGTAGTGCTGCAGGGAAGAATTTTCTCACTGCAAGTCACTCCTCATATATAATAAGAGTCACTAAATGCATTCTTATAATAAAAAATTAAATAAGGCATACTCGGTATAAAGAAAACTTCAAATAACAAGTGTTTTTCTAAATGACCACAAGCAAAATAGCTTTATTTCTCTACTCTGAATACTTAAATATTCACATGATCCTGTGGATTTGTTTTGATGATTTTCACTAACAAAGTCATGGGATTCCCCATGTGGAAACAGTTTGCCAAGACTCCCTTTACTGTACTACCATTACCATGATCTGGCATATTAAAATGCTCGTACCTACAGCACAATTACCCAAAATTTTTGTAATTACACCTTTTCAAAAGAAAATCATGAACATTTTCCCCAGGAACAAAACAAGACAGAACAAAAGCCAGCCCTATAGAGTTAGCATTTTCCAATGGTCAGTCTAATAAATTCCAGAACATTTCTATGCACATTTCTAGTACATGAACAATAGATCTTTTCCAGCCTTTTGTTGAGCAGCAAAGAGTGGCCACTACAGGTCTTACCATTTGGGGATATCAATGACCTTTGGAAAATATATAGGAATAAGCATTTCTAAGAAGCTTAGAGAGGCAAACAACTTTTCTGTTACCTCAGAAAGAGGACTGACTAAGTAAGCACATGTTCAAACAAGGAAAACATTACATGTCTTTACTGGAAGATCTGGGAACTCAGTGTTACAGAAGCATAAAATCATTTAGGTTAGAGAACACTTCTAATATCATCAAGTCCAACCATAAACCCACAACCACCATGTTCACCCCAAAACCATGCTCCCAAGTACCACAGCCAACACATTTTTTGAACATTTTCAGGGATGGTGATTCCAACACTCCCCTAGGCAGACTGTTCCAATGTCTGACCACCCTTTCAGTGCAGAAATTTGTCATAATACCCAATCCAAACCTCCCTTGGAGCAACTTGAGACCATTTCCTCTGGTCCTGTCTGTGTCCAGATCCTATTTCGACCTGCTCTTGAAATGAGCATTCAGTGTGATGACAAGTAACTCTGCCTTCATAATCTAATGCCTGGGACCAGAAACTTGGAAAGGTCTGAGAGTAAATATATGATTTTATCTTGTGCTATTTTAAAGTTTGCTAAAATATAAAATGATTAAACCTTGTGCAGCAGAGATAAGCATTCCTCCTTGTAACAAAAACAAAAACAAAAACAAAAACAAAAACAAAAACAAAAACAAAAACCATGGCCTGCTACATGGGAAAGAATAAAACCAAAATTCCTTTGCAATACTTGGGTGAATCTGAGCTCTACACCAGTAGAATAAATGAGCTGGAGAAATGTATTGAATGTATTGCTCCCCATTTACGTTGCACATTAAGCACAGTGCACCACCTCCTCAACTCTCTCTCAGACACATCAGTGATTTTAATATCACACCCCCTCCATCTCTGCTAAGTGTACAAAACACAGGGAGAACTGCAGGCAGCTCCCACCAGCACTGTGCCTCTTGAAGGATTCTCTGCCAATGAACAGTTCCCCAGCAGCACCAGAGAAACCAACAACTCTTGTCAGGAGCTGCTTTCCACAGCCCTTAGGGCTGCTGTCAGGCAGGGCCCTGAACAGACCCTTTTCCATCAGATTCTCATTTGGGCAGATGTTTTTTGCCTCTGAAGCTGCTTCCACACTCACACAAATTGAAATTTGGGATGCTGGCTGCCCCAATTTCCTTCAGGAAGCTCTGCAGCTCTTCGACTCTTCCCAGTTCAAGCTGTCGGTGCCAAACCTGGGGAGCACCCAGATCATCCACGGCTCCCCTCAGTGCTTTGGGCCATGAGCAGGATGAACAGAGCTTGTAGGCATCCGAGGGAAAATCATTCATCAGTTCTCTGGTTTAAATAGCCCTAGCCAAAATACAGGCAGATCTGCACTGCAAAGGAGCATACCTGGAAATCCAGCCTGCATGTGTGGGAGCAGAGTGTGGGCTCTGCCTGATGATGGACACAACTTGGAACTATTCAACCATTCAGGCTGGAAAAGTCCTCTGAGGTGAAGGGCACAGACACCTGGCTGTGTGCATCATTACAGAGCACACACCTGAATTCAGGAGCTGTTCCCAGGAACAGCAATTACACAAAGCTCCTCAGGAAAGAGGCTTTTGCAAACCCTCCACGCACCTGACAGTGACACAGACTCAATTATTTAGCACAATCCTGATCTGACACGATGACACCCAGTGTGTGCCAGCAGGAAAAGCACAATGGCAAAGGAAGCCTTATCTGGTGTACCTCATGGAATTTAATGGCTGCCCAGTATGTTACCTGAAGGAAATTCATTCACATTACACACACAATGCACTCCCAAGTTCAGGAACACTTTCTCTGCAAGTATCAGATAAAGCAAGCTGTTTTCTGGCAGTTTCTTGCACCTCCTACAATAAGACCAGAATTTTAACCAGAAACATTATCCATTATTTTCTTTCTTTCTGCCTCTTAAATATCAGGGAAGAACTGAGTCTGGAATACACTTAAAATTCAATACATCTCCAAGTTGGGGAATATGTTTTCCCTTGCTATTACTCTGTCACTAAGCATAATGCTGCCTACACAGAGCAGGAGAGAACAAATGCTTAAAGATCATCTTTCTTTATACACAACATTTAAGTGTCACTGTTATTTGATGCAATTTTGTTTGTTTTTTTTTTTTTTTTTCTTTTAAATCTTGGAGGCAGAGAAGACACGTGTTGCAAAATCTCTTGCAACAGGACTGTCTCCTACATTGTTGGAAGCCTGGAAAGGGTCTGGATCATGCCTGGGGCCTCCCTCAGAAATTCTGCAATGAAAACTGCAATGTAGTTTTAACTCTGCTATTACAGAGTTCTTCAACCATTCCCTATTCCTTCAGGTGAGAAGTAAACAGGTTAATGAAGACTCACTGTGCATTGCTCTGCATTTTTAGAGAGCTACTTGGAAAGGCAGTAGTGGAGCATCCAAGACGCAGCTTTATTTGCACAACTTAGATTTATCATGCACAGAAAGGTTCCTGGAAACCTATTCTAAATCTGATAAGAAAAATCCTCATTAAGAATCATTTGCTTGTTTAATTTTCACTTATTGAGCTTTAATGTACCATAAAAGTAATAACAACAGTGCCTTAACTAAATATTGCTTGTCTTGTATTCATTAATTTTAGAAGAACACAAAACTGCCTGTAGATACAGGAAGCTACTGGAAAATAAAAAGGAACTGATTGCATAAAGTCAAACGAGAGAATTAATTTTTTAAAATTTTTTTTGTGTGTATGTGTGGAACACAGAGTTCAACAAAAATGTATTCTGTTCACTGTACACACGACACCAATGGGAATAAGAGCCAGTTCAAGTTCTAAGTTACCATTACTTGGGTAATGGCTTCAAGCTGCAAGGCACAGCTGTATGGGCCCAGCCAGACAGGCTATCACAGCAATGCTTTGATAGCATGGGGCCCTTAAGTGTCAGGATATAGAAAAGGCAGCAGTTGTTGGCTGTGAAAACAGTCTGATACAAACCAGATGGGGACTCACTTCATGGGCAACACAAAGGAAAACAATTGGCTCATTCAACAAAGTCAGGCCACTGCCCCAGAGAATTAACAGAAGACAATAACAGTCAACCAGAGTTGATGCAAACAAGAAACAGCCATGTGGTTACGGTTTAAGGAATTGTTTCTCCTCAGACTAAACATAAAGTTTTGATTTCTAATTCTCATATTCATTAATTTCAGTCTCGTTTACAAGCCCCTTCTTCCTCCAAAGTCTTCCGTGTAATTCATTTATGTAGCACCAGCCTTCACACACCTACTTAAACAAGAAAATAAAAAAATCCATGACAAAGGCAGCTATATTAATCTAATGTTTCCTGAGGAATGCTAAGACCAGACAACTTTCTGAACCGTGGCAGAACAACATTACAGACACACAGAGCATTATTAGACATATCTGCATGCACACGGCAATATATTTACTGATTCTTTTTGATTTGAAATGCATAAAGCCCAATAGGTCACATGCTGGGTTATCAGAGTACAGATGTCCTCCAGTTTTGTGAAGAGTTCTTCTGGTTTCTTACTTAGTTTTTTTTTTAAGCAAACTTCAGATCAATTATGTTGCCACATAAGAGTTTTGTCAGGCTACAGTTAAAAAATCTATTAAAATAGCTATTGCCAAACCTTTTTTGAAGCAATCAAAAATTTTAAAACTGCCTATTTCAGCCATAACCCAAAAAATCCCCAGCATACTCATTTTTAGAAGCTTGTAGAAGATTATGGTCCAAAATCTTAATTGCTCTTGCTGTTTTATTACAGGAAATATGAAAGTGACATGTGCAAAGGTATTTTGATTACAAATTACTTACAGAGATTGCACAATAACTCAGACCTCTAAGGGCCTTCTGCAATTTCACTCTCAGAATGAAAACATCTGAACTTTCTTTTCATATACTTCAGACTATTCCCTCTGGCAGGGCCTGCACTGTGGAGCTCCACACGGGTGTGGGTGCTTGAATGGCACCACTCTGAGAGGAAGCCACACCTGGAAATCCAAGCAAGGACCTGGACATGGAGATGTCCTGGATACCTTGTGAAATCGGTGTCCTGTCAGCTTTAGCACACCTCCACACATCATGAAATCACAGAATGGTTTGGGGTGGAAGTGAGTGAGAAAAAAACATCTAGTTCCAACCTCCTGCCATGAGCAGGGTCACCTGCCACTATCCCAGGCTGCTCCAAGCTCCACCCAACCTAGCCTTGGACACTTCCAGGGATGGGGTATTCACAGCTTCTCTGGGCAACCTGTGCCAGGGCCTCACCACCCTCCAAGTGAAGATTTTTTTTCCTAATATCCAATCTAAACCCACTCTGAATTATGGTTCTCATTTAACAGGCCGACTCTGGAATGACAGAGAGAGTTTGTCCCTTAAGAAAGTGAAAAAAAAAACCCCTCTGTGAATTAATGAATCAGTCAGACCCTAATCATCCCTTTAAATGGTTCTAGCCTTCAGCTTCTGTGGTTCTCCAGCCTTTGAGCACAGCTTCACTTCAAGAGAAGGAATAAAAACACAGCTTTGGCTGCATTCAAACCAAACCACCACGTACTGTAGGTAGAATAACCAGGTTTTACTTCAGTGTCCTGCCATAAGCACACAGCCAACAAAGCCATTGTGTGCTGTGCTCTCTCTGAGCTGAAACATCTCCCTGGCAGGACCACAGGGCTGGTTTCCAAAGGTGCAGCCAAATTCTTGAAATCTCCACTGCAGGGCTGGGCTGTCACATCATAGCAAGTGAAGACTTTGCCTGCAGTGCTGCTATTATTCATTTTTCGCATCATATATACCGAGGTCAGACCACATTTTCTACATGCAGCTGAAATTTTGGGTTGAGTCTCTCCGTTAGGTCGCCACCAGAAAATTACGTACCTTAGGAACAGAACAGCCTTTATTTATCAAGCCTTAAAACCTCAGAGATACTGGCAGTTGTAGTCCTGCATTAAAAGCAGATGAGAGAGGAGCAGAAACCTCTTAAAACCCCAGGTTTGCCTGCACAGGCAAACCCCAATTGCTGTTATAAAAAGGGTTTTTTGGACATGGTCTGTCAGAGAACGCCTGCACATAAAGGCCAGCTGGAGCAGGGGGAGGCACGGCTGCCCAGGCTCCCTCAAAGTGAGGATTCCAACAGGAAACTGCTCCCCCCCCTTTCTCTTCTCTCTCTCTCTTTTTTTTTTTTTTTTTTTAATCAGGAAGGAAGCTTCATCTTCAGAAACAAGCATTCCCTGTGTAATCTCCCTGCCTGGCTGTCTCTAGGAGCAGCTCCAATTACTGAAATAAGCAACATGCGCTTCTGAGAAGTCAATCGTGTATTTACACTGTAACTCAAACTAGTAAATATTTCCCATTTATAACTCTGATTTACGTAAGGGGGCACAATGGCAGCCCTTAAGTAAATTAAACAATTTTCTCAAGATCTATAATTATGATTTGAGGATAATAAAAACACACTAAAAAAAAAAAAAAAAAAAAAAAAGTCAGAAATTAAGCAATTTGCAACAAATTCCATGCTTTTTACTTCTCCTGAAGATACAATGGCCTGACAAGGATAGACACTGCAGCTGTTTTGCTATCTTTAAACAAACACAGCTCTGCCTAACTCTTGCAATATGCACAGTGCCTAAAACAAGGTCATGATATGCAGCCTGAGATTATTACTTTACTGTAACAACCTGAGCTAGGATGGAGAGCATCAAATCACCCGATTAAGTCTAAGCCACCTTGATTGGCTAATTTTGAGCCAAAATATAAACAGAATTCTACCAGACCTAGAAAAGGTGAGATACATTTTCATTGTTCAAATCTGGTTGGTGATTTATTAATTTGTATTAAAAATACATGGCTATATGTCATTAAAAAAGAAAGAGTTAACTAGAAGGCAAAATCATGCTGTACACAAAGAGAAACAGTTAATTCCCTGCAGCCAAAGCACTGGGGAAAAAAATGCATTTCACAGACCAGCTCCATATTTTTCGTCACACTCAACAACTTTCACTCAGGTTGTTTAGAACTGTGCTTAAAACCAGCTCTTCCTTCTTTAAAAGCAAAACATAAGTTTTAGATTAGAGCAGAACGGCAGGACATACAAAAGTTCTAAATTTAAATTAAGTTTTTCTAGGTGTAGCGTTTTTTTTTTTTCCTCTCCTGAATGACAGCACTCATGATAAAAACCAGAGCACAGTAGTCCACAGACAAAGTTTAACCCATCTCCATCATTTACTACTGTTCCTTGCAAAGGCAGTCACCAAAAGCACATTTGCAAGTGGCATTTCAGAGATGAGGATTTGTTGTACTTCACTTAAAGAATCAGTTGCTTGGAAGATGAAGAGGGTTTTAGTCCAGCTTTATGTTAGGAAATGTTATTCCTCAGAGTTACAAAACACAGCCCCATGTGCAGCCTCAGCACTGAGCAACAGGTCATGCATGACAACTTTAATCTTCACTCACCAGTCCTTCCCCTATTTTTTAACAAGAATGCTACTTTGGCAGCCTGCATTTCTCAAGATCAGCATGTTATCAAAGAGGAGCATTACCAGTATTTACATAGTGTTCTTCATTTGGAAGACATCCTAGATAACATTTACTTCATGCTGTTGCCTTGTTTGAAAATTTCATGGGCTCCTATTCTTAAGAAATTAATCCTGTGGGCTTGGGAAACCTATATTTATATTTAATTACAAGCAGCTTTTGTATCACTGTATTGAGAAGGTGGAGCTGGACAAACCTGGCTTCTCTTTGGTGCATGAAGTTGAAGGTCTCTTTATTCCTAAGGCATGTAGAAAAACAAGAAATAAAGTACCTCGTAACAACAGTGGTCACCAGAATGAAAACTGTCTGTAAGTCAAGCCCTTTCACAATTAAGTAGTAGAATTTTAAAAATACAATTTGATTCTGGACACAAATTGTCTAAATATCCATCTTTATTGGCCACTTTTGTTCTCTTCATAACTTTACAGCTGTGCATTGCCTCTCCTAGCAGTGCCAAAAATTTACAAAGCATTAAAAAAGAAAAATTTTAAAAGTTTATCATCTGAGAATGACAGTTTCTGTGAATCCCCAGTCTGCTTTGCAAAAGAGGTGTGGGGGCAGACAGTCAGAATTTGAGTTATTCATCACTCACCTCATACACACTCATGTCTCAGGGATTTCTCTCCTACCAGTCACCCCCCACACTAACAGCTGGCTCCTTCCAGCTTTTATGTAGTGCTGAAAAAAGCTGAATTGAGAGCAACTTAAGAACAGGTAAAGCTGAAGGGAGTTCAGCTGCCTCTGCCCAGGGCTCAGCAAACCCAGCACAGTGGGGAGAGCAGAAGCTGCTCCTTCTGTTGTGCTGCTCTCAGACTTGCACGAGCCACTGAATTATAAAAGGCAACATCTGCCTTCCCTACCAACCAGAGAAACGTAACAAACTCAGCACATGCTGAAGACATAAAGCCTGCATTTTTCCTATCACAGTGCTATATATGTTTCTCCAAGTTGAAATATGTGTTTCTAATACTCCTTGTCTTCACCTGTCACCAAACAGTATCCAGGCAATGTGTTGCCAGCACCCAAAAGCATCAAGACTTCCTGCTCTGATACTGATGCCTTTTATAAAAAAAACTAAAAAGAAAAAGAAGGAGATAAGAGACCCTACTTAAATGACTGTTAATCCAAGTAAGGATGGTCATCCTAGGAGATCCTGTGGTGCACGTGCTAACTGAACTAACACAGCCAGCAGCAGGCCTACCTGAGACCTGCAATGGCTCCTGACTCAGCTCAGCTGGTGTGGATGCATCAGGCTGTACACAGACAGTGACTGAGAAGTGTAAATGTATCTCATTCAGAAAGCTGCCTTTGTAGGCTGTAATCTATGTGAGAAGCTGCAGCATAATTCTGGATGCAGTTACTCCAACCAAATGCCCTGCTGGAAAGGGAATGCTGTTTCTCTGAGTTGTGGAATCACAGAGTGGTTTGGGGTGCAAGGGACCTTGAAAGATTATCCAGTTCCAAACCCCTGCCATGGGTAGGACTCCTTCCACTATCCCAGGTTGTTCCAAGCCCCATCCAACCTGGCCTGGAACACTGCCAGGGATGGGACAGCCACAGCTCCTCTGGGCAGCCTGTGCCAGGGCCTCACCACCCTCACAGCAAAAAATTTCTTCTTCACATCTAATCCAAACCTGACTCTTTCCAGTTTTAAACCATTACCCCTCATCCTGTCACTCTACCTATATAAAAAGTCCATCTCCCTCCTTCTTATGACCCCTTCAAGGTACTGGAAGGCCACAGTGAGATGTCCCTGGAGTCTTTTGTTCTCCAAGCTGAATAATTCCAGCTCTCCCAGCCTGTCTCCACAGCAGAGGTGCTCCAGCCCTCTGATCACATCTTATTGCAATGACACACTGAGACACATCCTTTAGAACAACCAGAAATTCCAATTTACATTCTTTTATCATCACTGCTAAACAAATAGACAAGTGAACTATACTAGTACAAGACCCCAAAACTCAAATGCCTCTTCACAACCTTATGACAGCAGATAATGTGCAAAGGAATTTCAGACTCAATTTTATACCAACAAACGAGCAACAGGTTCATGAGAAACTGTTCTTATCCTTTTCCACGACCCACAGGCCACAGAACAGCTAAGCATGCTTACTTTCTAGTTGCACATCAGTTCTTTCTTCTTAAACCATGGGCTCAGAGCTGTGGAACCACTAATTTGTGAGAAACTTCTCCCTCCAGAGAAGAACTAACTGGAAACAGCCCTGGGGGCTGATGTAAGCAGTAAGTACATGGGGAGTCTCTGTCCTTAGGTGGCTTGCCCAAGCCCATTAATTTTTTGTGTGTGTCCCCCATTTATATAAGCAATGTTTGCATGAAAGGGGAAAGCAGGTCAGCCTAGTCAGCTTGCCACCATCTGCTTTTATTCAGAGTTGCTCAAGATCAGTGCCAGTGGGATCAGTGCCCATTAAAGGGGTTTATTGTGTGTGTTTATTTTTTGCTCTTTACAATGAAGGCAACAGCAATTACTGTAAGTTTGTAAAAGTGCATACAAATCATAATCCTCAATACAAAGCTGCTTCAGTCAGATCCCAGCGTGTTTACGAATCCTAGACAGGCTGTGAGAAAGGCTGTCCTGGCACAACACTTTCCATAGACTGGGGAGGAGTGTGGTAGTGTCCAGGAGATCAGAGACTTGTATTTAATAGTTGTTATCAAGACCATCCCCTGCTTGCAATCCACAGCAACTCCAGCTGATTCACCACCACATGAGAGTCTTCCACAAAAGAAAAAGCTTCACATTGGAGCTTGACCCCCAGCCAGGCTGACAATAGATGGATTTATACAACTAAAACTGGGACTGGTCAGAGATCAAAGGTAGGCTGCCAAAGTGGAAATAGCAATTTAGAGCTCTCAGCTAGTACATTCCAACTCCTAAGAGGGGATATGCAGCAGCAAGAGGTGCCCTTTCTTCAAGAAGAATTCTGCCAAGGATATGTCTGGCCACTAGAGACACAAGCTACCTAAACCCTTGAAATTAAACAAACTATCAATTAAATAATTATAAAAAAACCCACCATAACTGGCAAAAAAGGGGGAAAATATAGAGAATTGCAGTAGGAGAACTGCACTGCTTTGGTTCCAGGTTGTCACAAGTGTTTAAAAAGCAAATGCAATTATGAATAATTAAAAAAAAAAAATTCCAATTAATTTGGATGTAAAATCCTTTACATTTTTATGATATACTTCAGAAGAGAAGATCCTCTGAAGCTTCTGGTGTCTGGGTGATGTGATGTAGGCAGCTCAGCAGGCACCTGGTCTAGGCACCACATGGTATTTTGAGGTAAAAGGGGTATAAAGTGATAGGAAAAGGGGTTATGGCCTTAAACTGAAGGAGGGTAGATTTAAGTTAGATATTAGGCTGAAACTTTTTGATTATATGGGTGGCAGGCCCTGGCACAGGGTGCCCACAGAAGCTGTGGCTGCCCTATCCCTGGAAGTGTCCAAGGCCAGGTTGAACAGGGCTTGGAGCACCCTGGGATAATGGAAGGAGTCCCTGCCCATGGCAGGGGGTGGAACTGGATGAACTTTAAGGTCCCTTCCAACCCAGACCTGTCTGTGATTCCATGATTGAATGAAAAAGGACAAACTCCAAATGCACATTGGATGCTTTGTGCAGCAGTGCCACAGGTTTTCAGCTTCTCTGCATGAAAAAGGCACTGCTCCCTCAATATTTTCACTTTTTTTTTTTACAGCCCCCACATATGACTGAAATACCAGGCTTAATTTTGGCACTGCCCTGAAGTGCAACTGTGATCTATGAAACACACTTAGAGGGATGCCACAGGTCACTGGATTAGATCACCTTGAATCCTTTAAAATCTAGGCTTGAAGAGGGAATCAGATGAGATTTTGGAATATTTACTTTTGAGCCCTAGAAAATCTGAATAAAGACAAAAAAATCTAAATATTTGACAGTTTCCATAGGAAGTAATGCTTTCAGGAGTGATCACGTCACTTTGAAGAAGTTTTTCATCCCCTTCTGCACAAAAACCCCATCTGGTGTTAGAATTTCAGACCAGAGGAGGGGCTTGGTTCAGGAACACACCCTCAAATTCAGCAAAATAAATGTATTTAAACACGAAGATCTTCTCAAAAGGGAGGCTTTATTCTTTTTACTGTATGAAAAGTGCAAAATGGTTCTCTCCAGAGAACACCCAAACACACACCCAGCAGTGGATTCTCCTGAGGGCTGGACCAGGGAGGCATGAGGATGCAGAAAGCTGTGCAGATTTTGTGATGGGTGAAAGCACCATCAGCACAGGCACCAAGGGAAGGCTAAAAAGGGAAATTTTCTGCCTTTGCACATGGTAAAAACCTCAGCACAAGGTTACAGCAATGTCACTGCAGCAGAGAGAGCTGTGACACTTAAGGAGGGCTGCAGGAAGAGAACAAACTCAGCTTAGAAGTTGAAGGAAATTGCCAAGTGATCTGTAGGGAAAGGACTGGGCAATACCTGGTGTGGAATTGGCCTCCAGAGGAGAATCCCTCCTCCCTGAGCACAGCACTCAGCAGGAAAGCCTCAAACTGCAGGGCAATATGACACTGCTTGGTACAGTTTTCTTCAAGTATAAACTGTGTTGTCTTGGTTTTTTTAATTTCTCCAGCTGATCACCTGTGTTTCAATTCATTTAGGTGCCTCAAAAAATCAATTTACATTTTCAGAGTCTAAAAAACAAACCAGAGTTGTGCTTCACCTGCTTGTAGTTATTATTCTTCACACCTTTAGGACAAGTAAAGAGGGGAAGAAATGACAGGTGTATGAGGTCAGAGGACCATATCCCAGGAAGAGATCTTTTGGGAATGGCTACAAAGATGTGCACAGTCCCACGAAACCCACAGCAATTCCAGCTGTTGGGTTCCTCATGACTCAAACCTGAAGCAGCAGAACACACCCACAGCAGGACATCATCATCCACAGTGACAAATTCACACAAGACTTTGCCTTAAGCTATGAAAAGTCCAACTTCTGGTTTAACATTTTGTCTGAAAAATAACTGAAGTTAGTTAGTGGGAAAAGAAGCAGCCACAGATACGACACTTGTTAATAGAGAAATAATATTTACAAAAGCCAAGAAATTAAAAGCTCCTGTTCCAAATGTACAATAACACACCTAAAAATTTGCTTACAGGGATTCACAATAGAAATTCTCAAGTGTGGCTACTGAGGATTTTATGTGGAATAATATTCAAAATTCACTCTTATTACTAACATGGATATTTTCTACTGCATGGGCTATTGTTTAACTCCTATGGACATGTGCAGAATAAACAAAATCTCCTTGAGAACTGGCATTCTAAACCACCTGGAGCACCTAAAAGCTAATGACTACTTACAGAAAAGACAGAGCTTCTGTGGGAAATGCAGCCTTGCATTCCCTGACTTGCCCAAATGTAAAATACATTAACTGAGTGATGTCAATGAGCCATCTGATAGCACAGAGAGTTAACTGGATAGGAAAACCAGAGGAAAAATAGATCAGAAACATCCCTGCAAGAGTTCAAGGCCAGGCTGGAAGGGGCTTGGAGCAACCTGGGATAATGGAAGTGTCCCTGCCTATAACAGGGGTGGAACTGGATGATCTAAATGATCTTTAAGGTCCTTTACCACCCACACCATTCTGTGAATCTGTGACTAAAATTATGAAGAAACACTGAAAAAAAGTTACACGAAACATTTGCCTGAAAAATGCCTTAATTACAGCTAAGTGATTTCATTCCTCCAATTTCCAAGATCTTCTCTCAGAAATTAGGCAAATTCAAGGAGCAATACAGGCTACATAAACCATTTTAGCCTCTCAGGTTGTGATGGTTCTCTCTACAGTGTGGAAGAAGAGCTCTGGTTTGCTTCACTGGCTGCTATATCCAGGGTGGTGTGGAGAGTCTTTAGCAAAAGCCTTCAGTGAAATTCAGGCCAAAAAAAGAAACAGCAGGATATTAAGGGAAAAGTAAGCTTTCAGTAGAATAGTCATTGAGTTTGACCATAACAGTTCCAGTTCTAAGAAAAAAAGAAAGACCTTTAGCCTTATCCTAATCTTCTTCCTTCCTTGAAGCATCTGTTACAGATTTGCCTCATGCCACAATAGTTTTAAGAAAAAATAACCCAAAACCTAACTCAGAGCAATTCTTGGCTGAAGAAGAAAGAAAAAAGAAGTACTTAGTTATAGCCATATTTTCAGTATTACAGCTTTCAATACAGCCTAATGTCAATGTTAACACAGAAGCAGCCCATTTTCAATACTGAACAAGGACTATGGAATTTTTGTTTTTATACAGATTGTTTTAAGGGCTTCTTGTCATCCTATTTCATTTATTGCACAGATCATCTCCTCCCACAAGCAGTTGTGCAATCTCTCTGTGGCAACAAAGCCAATTGCTTAGTGTCCCAATATTGCTTTCCCATGTATTTACACTGCCTGAATATCATTCACTAGCTGGAGATAAAAAGGAATTACTATCATCAAGTTGTGCTCTCTAGGTCACATTTTGAGAGTCTATGCTGTAGGAAAATAATTAAGTGAAGATACATCTACCTCTGAGCTGCTCATATTAGAGTTTAAAAATGCTCTGCACTCAAACATTGCCACCTGTTCTTTCATTTTAATTTTAAAAATTCTGAATCCCTTTAATGTAAGCCTGAAAATGCTTAAATCCTGGATATATGAGCATTCACCAACCACAACAATTACTATCCTATTAAATTCATGAAGATATATGAAAGAATGGTACACAGATTAAAGGGTATTATAAAGCCAAAAATATATATGCATGTATATTATGTACTACAACTCTATGTTTTCAAACCACTGTCTCCACTTTGTCTAGAGAAGGCACACATTTCAATTAATAATATATCCAGGCTTGATTTTCAGTTGTAACTTTTCAGGAGACTTTACCCTTTCAGGCATGATATTGTAGCAGTCCTGAACTTCAATTTTCATTAGAAACCATCAATCAACTTTCTTTCAGTAAAAACACATGTTCACTGCAGACCACAGAAATGTTTAAACAACAAAAGCAAGCTCTAATGTGTATATATGTTCATGGCCACCAAAAGATGAATCAAACCTTCTCATGTACTTATCAATTAAATAAAAATGGGTTTTTTTTACATCCAACTTGAAGTCCAAAACAATTTTCCTTTTCTGCCAACACTGTGAATTCACACTTCATCTCAGGGCTTTGGATTTCCTGAACTCTAATACCAATCCAACCACTTAGCCTTTAAACTCTGAAAAAGTACCTAAATGGTCCTGCCTCCAGAATGCTGCTCCATTTCCAGGCAAGCACTCCTTGTCCCTTGCTATCCCAGAGAACCATCTGACATGAAGCTTTTATAAACAAGGTGCTTTGAACTTACAGTAACAGATGTGCTTAATTTTAAAATGTTGTATTTACTTAAACCCACGTACACTCATCATGTTGCAAGCTTTCCTTTTTCTTTCAAATGCTTCCTATTAATTTCTACCCTCAACTTTTGGCCTGATTAAGGTCTCTGTGGTGAAGCTTAGAGAGAGAAGACATTCTGGTTAAAAGTGACAGACAGTTGTTTCCATTCGCTAATCCTCGAGATTTTTATTGGCTTATTAAATATGTATACTTCGAATGAGATTTCAATTATCCTGGTATATAAATCATCTTTTTTTTTTTTTTTTTTGTTCCTCTCAAAGAAAATTGACTACTGCCATCTCCTGGTCACACTTTTCAACTGACTGACACAGCTGGACCATGCCCAAATTCCTTGTGCTACAGTACAGATAAATGCACACATAAAAATAGGTAAACACAGACCTGCACTAAGTTGTGACACTTCAGCTCTGGAAGCTTTTCCACTAATTATCCATAGATAATCTTTACATTATTCATAACTTTCTTCATATGCAAACCACGGTTTTGAAATTAGCTTCCAAGTCCCATGACCAATAACACTGGCCTGGGGCTTTTCTTACCACTTATAAATATTTGAAGCAAAATAATTCCCTCAGAATTCAATGAGATGTTTTAAAAAAAATTAAATGGAAGAAGTTCAAAGAATTATTTTTAAAAGGGCTTGAAGGAAGAATTTCTCTGTGCTAGGGTGGAGCAATTATAATTGCATATATTGTAGACAGGCAGGTTTTTAGATGCTTGTTCTTAGAATGTAAGATTAAAACTGCTACACATCTCACTGTAGCACCTCCACAAACTTCTTATCTGCTAAAACAATTACCCATGGCAATCATGTGCACAGTTTATGCTATTCCAACACTGACTTGAACTACAATAAACAAAAGATATTCTCTCCCTCTCTTTCATCATCCTGAACACCTTTACAAACACTGTTAAGCAACCTCCAAAAACAGCAGAGATAATCCTTAGTGTCCTTCAGAACAGAAAATCGTTATCTGGTACACACCAGCTTGAAGCCCATCTCAAACCAGGTCATTTTAACAATGAAAATATATTTTCTTCCCCACATTTGCATGATCTTAACTTTATATTATCTTTCAGCCCTCCTGCAGCACCCCTGTGTTCTCTCAAGCCTGCGAGCCACTCCCTTTATCACAACATTTTGAACATCTCATTTGTTGAGCAGCTCTCCACAAAGCAATTAAGATTCAGTTGACTACAGAAAATGCACGTTGTAATGCTCTTGGCAAATCCAAATTTAAATGAATACTTAATTGCTGAGATTCTCCTGACTTCCATACAGATACATTTCATAGAATCATGGAATGCATTGGGTTGGAAGGCAATGTAAAACTCATCCAGTTCCACTCCCTGACATGGGCAGGGACACATTCCACTATCCCAGGTTGCTCCAAGCCCTTTCCAACCTGGCCTGGAACACAGCCAGGGATGGGGCAGCCACAGCTTCTCTGGGTACCCTGTGCCAGGGCCTCAACACCCTCCCAGGCAGAAATTTCTTCCCAATATTTCATCTAATCCTGCCCTTTGTCAGTGTGAAGCCATTGCCCATTTTCCTGCCACTCCATCCCTTGTCCAAAGTCCCTCTCCAGATCTCTTGGAGCCCATTTAAGCACTGGAAGGAACTTTAAGGTCTCACTGGAGCCTTCTCTTCTCCAGGCTGAATTTCCAATCCTTTCAGTGCAACCCAACAAAAACATAAATATTTACACATACAGCCATAGCTTTGTACACAGGTATAAACTATGTATACAGAAATGTCTGGAAATGCTGTAGTAATGAAACCCAAATTTTAAAAAAATCAGCACTATTATGTCAGTATAGAACAATATTTAGTAGTGATGTGCTTAACTGAGAGAACTCTGCATATTGACATTGATTTACCTTCTTGTTGCATCTCCTCAGATTTCCTTCTCACAAAGATAACTCGGGGTGTCACAGCCTCAACGTGTGCAGCTTCTTGGCTTTCCTCCTAGGTATCACACATTAAAATCACATTACAAATCTCACTTTTGATATAAAAGCAGAGCAAGATTACATTCAGCTTCAAGAAACATCCAGAGAAGTTTTTAAAGATTCATTAAACATGTGCACTTGTTCTCCCTACATCTGACTTCAAGAGAATTGAGCTCTGAATAAGCCTATTACAGCTATTCCCTCTAGACAAACATCCTGGGAGCAGCAGGAATGGATGGAAAAATGCCATTTAGACCTGAAGACACAGGAGACTTTCAATTTTTACTCAAAGCATGTAGTGGAAAGAACATAAAATTTCCCTGGCTTTCCTCAATACCCAGGATATCTCCCTAGGTACTACCCTCCTGACTAACAAGAGAAAAACGAAAGAGAAAAGAAATATAAAAATTTCAGCACACAGGTTGGAAAATCCAGGCCAAATCTAAAATTTATTTCCTTGGCTATGTTTTTAGAACTGGTTGCTCCAAGCCCAATCCACTCTGGTCTTGGACACTTCCAGGGATCCAGGAGCAGCCACAGCTTCTCTGGGCACCCCATGCCAGGGCCTCAGCACCCTCACAGGGAAGAATTTCTTCTTAATCTCTAATCTAACCCTTCCCTTTGGCAGTTTAAAATCACTGCCCCTTGTCCTGTCCCCATGTGCCTATCTGGAAGACTTAAACTTTCTTTTAATGCAGACAAATTTAAAGCAGACAAGATGAGAAAGAGTTGAGATTATTTTCTGAAATAAAATTCTTTTCTTGTGAAAACGTGACTGAAGGTTACCAATATATGAAATGAATATTAAATGTCAGCAGCATAACAATTCTCATGGGCCCATCTGAAGTAGTTTCTTTTTCTATTGAATTTATAATACAGCAAAACTCAGTTTAAACTGAACCAAGCTGCAAAAAGAAGTTGAGAGATAACACAGATTCATAACCTACAATTATGCATTCCTGAAGTTTAAAAATCCATGTCTTTTAAAATACTAAAAAATGAAAGCTAATGAGAATACCAAAATGACAATCCCACTTGAAAAATGTGGATTGTATAAAAACATCCATACTTATAAAGGAATATTACGAAAATATTTTGCCACCAAGTGATTTTCTAAGATTTTAACAATGCATTTGGGACTTCAAATTATTTAGATTTACCATCTCTGGAATGTGTAGCCACGCAAATATGACTTGAATGCTCCTGTCTCTCCCATGATCAAAATGATTTGTTTAGAATAGGAAGGGCTCAGCTTCCTCCAAGTCATTCTCTTGCTTCTTAGAGCGAAGACCATGGGGGCAAAATGTCCACAAATAACAGTCAATTCCTGTATTGTTGCACAAGAATGGACAGGAGGGGTCAAAGTAAAGATGCATTTAGTCTGGCTTTCTGTCTAACAGTGGCTAAAAGCATATATAAATCTCAAAAAATAAAAAATCTAATGCCAGAAATGGAGGAGCAGCCAAGGAATTTGGGTAGATAAGAAAATTCCTGTATGACTTAAGCCATTTGTTTTGGACTGAGTGACCACACAGACTTCACTCTTCGTGACTAAAAGGCATTTGCTCGTGTCCTGTGTGAAAACTCAGTGCTCTTTCTGCTGGTGCAAACCTGACCTACACACCAGTGCCAGGGAGCAAACAAGCCTGGCAGCTCCACATCCCCGCCACAAGGATCCTGTTCACACAGGCTGCAGAAACCACCCAGGTTGTGCCATCACCTCCCAAGCCCAAGGCCCAGCAGGAACCATCTGAAATCCTGCATTTTCTCAGGTCTCTCAGCAAACTTTGCTCCTAAATAGATTTGTCTTCTGGCTTTGTACGTAGGTGGTACAGTTTCATTTCAATGAAGGCAAACACTGGAGATGAAGAACAAGATGTGAGAGGCAGTGAGTAACTTGTGAGGAAATCCTTCAAGAAGTCTGAAGTGATTACTGCCTTAAACATTGCATAGAATGAATGAATCATGCTGAAAGCCTCAGTACCTCTTGCTCTCTTAGCTGGTGTAATGTTACCAGAAAATCTGTCTCCTGCAGGCAGGTGACAAGGCAGATCCAATGGCAGAGCTGAACACAGATGCCATCCTTAATTAAAGCAGGGAAAGGTTCATCCTTGTCACAAGGTAGCTAAGTGCTGTCACAACAAGCTTTCAATCACCTGGTACAGGGATTATTTTTTAATTTCAGAGAAGGATGTACAGATCTAGTAAAGGATTTTACAGAATATGGCTTAACCACAGTAAACATCTCTCCTGGATGGGGAAATCACTTGTAAGTATGATCACCTCATAGAAAAGATAGAAAGTTATCCTGTGAGAAAGTGATTTAGAGTCTTAAACCAGGGATAACCACACTCAGGGAAAAAAACGCAAAAACACACCCAACAAAACCACGCAAAGTTCTGGGGTTTGGTTGTGTGGTTTGAAGGGAGGGTGAGTTTTACATGCCAGCAGGCAAAAAAACCCAAAACACACTAAAGGTTTAGATGCAAGAAAAAGTTTCTAAAGATAAGAATATGTATAACTACCTACAGATAAAGGATAATATATAACTATCTGTATATTTTCTGTGAAAGACACACGTGTTGCCCTCTCTGCCCCTATTACTTTTGGCTAGAGTCCACTTTTGTCTGTGAACAGTAATTCCAAGAAAGTCTCTTCTGGTGAGCTCAAAGTAAAAGAGGTGCAACATTAAAAATCTCCTCTGAAGATGCAACACATCACTTCAGGTGATAAATTTAAGAACTGCTCAGACACCAATGGCACAATACACATCAAGGCTCAAAAAGAGACACGAAAGCAGTTTAATGCAAGATACTTTAGATTATTTTTAATACAAATAAAACATCAAATACAAAAAAAAAAAACCATCAGGGAAGGACAGAACATAGCAACCACGGTAAGTATATAATGCTTTCAAACACACTGTGAAGCCTCACATATGAGAGCAGTCTGCCATCTAATTTTTAGCTTTTGCCACTTGTTATTTGAATTTAGTGTGCAAGTAAACCATCATCTCTAGGTAACTGCACACACTAATAAAGTAGCAAAAAATTTAACTGTCTAGATTTGAAGCAGAGATCAATAGGATGTTCCTCTACCTTTAAGTGCTCTGAGGTTCATCATCCTCACTGCTTTTCCAGCCCTGCCCCTACTAGGACAAATGAAACTCCTGGAATGCTGAGTCAGTGGGTTACAACTCACAAGGCCAAATCTCTATTGTCACCTCCTCAGCTATATATCCAGGATATTATCCTGTATTTGAAGGATTGTGCCCCTAAAACATGGGAATGCCCCAATGAATGTTGTATAGGACTGGATCCTGTGAGACCAGTGAAGCTGTGAGGAAATGCAGGAAAGATAAAAAACGATGATCTGAGGTTTAAAGAAGGGATATTGTAAGGATTTGTCACAGGAAACACAATCACCTTTACTGCACCCATGCACTTTGACTGCAGCTTCTCAGCTGAATGTGTCACTTCAAATGCACCAGTTCTGTGATGTCAGGCACAATTGTGAAACAGGAAAATTTATTTTCCCAGGTTTCAGTTTGCTCTTTCTGACTTGGAACAGGAGAAATCCTTTCAGCTCACCTGGGACAGATCCTCTGCGAGTGGTGTCATTCTGCAGCTTGGCTGGGCTGCTGGCAGAGCAGGATTTGAACCTGGCTCCAGTTCAGACAAAAGCATTGGACTAGAACGGGTTTCTGCATCTCCAAGAATTTCTGCTGAGAGAAAAAAATTCCTTCATGAGCTGAAGCCATAATGTCCTGGTCAACTCATGTGGCAGAATGTGCAGCCTTTCAAACTTCCAACAGTGGGACGTGCAATTTTAAAGAGAATGATTTTCTCCTTACATGGCTCATTGTATACCCCTTAAATTGCTCTTGTGGGGATAAAAATGAAATAAGAAATACATGTCTGTGGAAATTGAAAAAATAAATCAGCTTTATCATCTGTAGATTTCTAATGTGGCAGCATCTGAGAAAGCTTCAGAGCTGTACAGTTCATCATACCATTATATGTTTAATGAGCTTTATCACACTTACTGGAAAGAAATTGGAAAAGCTTCTTCATTAAATGTTTCATTCCTGTATGAACTAAAAGAAACCTGTATATAGTCTCTTTTAAAGGGACAATTTTCTCTCTAATCCAACATTTATCATGGTTTTGCAGCCTCCAAGTGTGTAAAACATCTTTATGAAAAATGTTATTACTGACAGCTCATGAACTAACTTTAGCCTTCTGCTATCATACAGAGCCAAAGAATGAATTTTAAGCCTAATTAACTATAATCATTGCTTAATTAACTGTAATTATTGTTCACTTTAAGACTGCATGTGCCACATTTCATTTGCATGTTGGTTTTTATATCCCTGACTTTGGTTTTTCATATCCCTGGCTTTAAGCATTGAAAACAAGGATTTATAAATGACTGATCATCAAGATGCTGTTATGTACCTACATGATCCTACAAATGGACATTGTGTTCCCATAACACAAAAAACTGAAAACACTGAAAACAACCCACAGACACCCCAAAATTCTCACAGACATCTCTGTGAGTGACTCATTCTGACAGAGGAACTGAGTAGCAAGGTTTCATGGGCAGGGATGCACACCCTGAAAGATGTGAAGCCTGACACCCACAGGTATAACTATCATTTAGTATTAGGCCTGAAAATAATGATCAAATAAAATGATGGACCTGCACTGTGGCTATCAGGAAATAGTTGACTTGCACTAGGCTGAAGGACAGGCAATCACATCCCAGTGGAGAGAGAAAAAAAGGTTTGGAAGGAAAGTGGAAACAATCACAGATCATTCCTTCCACCCTTCACCTGACCCTCCTTCCAAAACCAGATTGTTTTCTATTCATTGTTGACTTCACTAACAAAAGGACTTAGAAACAAGGATTTCTGTTCCTCCTTGATATGAAAACAACTCTTGTCTTGAAAGCAGATCCAGGCTTTTATACAATGTCGTTTCCTTAGCAATGCAACAAATTACTGTGTCATGTTCAGAGCTGGGGAAGGAGGGAGGGAGGAATGCTAAATTAAAAATCATCAGAATGCAATACAACTCAGCCTGGGATTATAAAGATTATGGTAGTTAGTCCAGGGCACTTTCCTCCTCTCAAAAATATGCTGCAATTAAAACAACACTACAAGATCTAGAGATGAGCTTAAAAATCAGTACAGAAACAAACTGCTGGTGGATTATCACATGTAGGAACTGGTTTGAAAAGTGCTAAGATATTTAAAGGACAGCCAAAGGTAATTCTAAATTAAAAAAAAATTTAAATTTCTTTTTAAAGATATAAGGAAATACAACCCTGTTGTGCCAGATACAGCCATGCACAGTCTGGGTAAGGAGGACATAAGGACAGACAGACACAGGGACAGGTTCTGCCATTAACAGTCATCTTCCAACTCCATGGGCCTGAGCACCAGAGAAATCACAGAATCCCAGAACTGTTTGAGTTGGAAGGGAACTTAAAAATCATCCTGTTCCACGCCATGCCATGGGCAGGGACTCCTTCCACTATCCCAGGGTGCTCCAAGCCCCATCCTGGCCTTGAACACTTCCAGGGATCCAGGGACAGCCAGAGCTTCTCTGGGCAACCTGTACCAGAGCCTCCCCACCCTCCCAGGGAAGAATTCCTTCGCTACATTTAATCCAAATCTCTCCTCTTTTAGTTAAAACCATTCCCCCTTGTCCTGCAGATGATCTGATCACTGATTTATTGCTACATCACAATGACCTAAGTGCTGACTGACCTCTACCAACACAGAGTCAAATAAGTGACTTGGAGAAATCTTTTATCTCAGGAAAGCTCATGCAACCAATTTTCAAACAACCTTCAACAAGCTACATTAAAGAAAAAAGTTTGACAAAACATGAAGTACCAGAACGTATTTTCAATGCTGACAGTGGTGTAGTTGTTCAAAATGTTAGGTCACAGCTGGTTTAGAAGGTTACTGTGTGACCAGTTCAAATGTTAATTACTTCAAAACCAAGCAAATACTCTACTTTCTCCAAAATTGTTTTTGCTACATGTTAAACACATTTAATTTCAATCCGCTTCCTACTGGTCAAGGGTTAATAATGTGAGATAAGCTTCTCTTGTCAAATTCATAAATGTGAAAATTAAAAGGACAGAAAACCAGCTGTTTGATCACTTTAATTTACACAACTTTTGATGAATCAGTGCAACAACATTTGTGTTGCAACAGCTTAGTAATTATTTCAGTTCAGTTTAAACATATTTAAAGCCACAGTCAACAAAATAAAGACTTTCTACATGCTTGCAGCAGCTACATTAAACAGTTATAAAAGCACATTTTCAGACAACAACAAAGATCCTGGGATAAAAAAGAAGGAAGAGAAGGGATGGACCACTGGAAAGCACTACTTTCAACTGAAATAAATTTCCTTGCTTTACCACAGCAACATATCCCTGCACTGTACAAGATGTGTGTGCCTGAGCTATCCATCTGGGAAAAAATTAATTTCCATATCATTAGAGGAATATATGAAGCTAAAATATATTGTCATTTATGAGCCACTGCAGCATCACCACGATGGAGTGATAAAAGCAAAAAGGAGCAGTGCTGAGCAAAGGGACAGACAGAAGTAGCTTGAACTCCTGGTGTTAACACCTGTCCAATGGAAACTGCTTCCATCTGTTTCTCAGAACTGACTTTGACTTAAAAGAAAAAAATACACACTTTACAAGTAAACTTTTGTATAGGCAAGTGGGTATATGCCATGATTTATATTCCAATTGTAGAAAATTGCTAAGAAGAGTGAAGACAAGGCTTGAATTAAATCCAGCTCTTGAAATAGGAACACTAATAATTTCATTGTAGGAATTGCCTGTAAGTATTGGATTTTGAACATATGGTCTGAAATTATTTCAGATTCTGTTATGGAAAATCCTCAGAATCCACATGAATATCACAGAGAAGAAGTAAGAATGCATTGTACCTCCAATCTGGGCAATCTGCCCTGGAGATGCAGAACGAAGATCCTGGTGTGGTCTGTTCCTAGAGCTCTGAGCAGCTGGATGTTCCATAAAAATGGGATTTCCCATCAGCATTCTCTCCTGTGCTCTAGTCAGCCTCGGTCTCTGACCTTCACTGAGCTCCCCAATGCTGCCATCAGAATCCTGCAGAGAACACCAAAACCACAGCACATATAAAAACCCACTGTAAGTCTTCCAAACCCAGGCACTGTTTGCTAATTACATTAACTCTGAAAGCATTTATAAACTTAGGTTTATTCTATTTGCTTGGATAAAGAAAACAAGCCCTGGAGATACCATCGAGATTTGAAGTTAAGATCTACATTTATCAGCACCGGACAGAAAAGAAACACTTGCAGCCAAACATCATTTATTTTGTTAGTGGTATCTCAACATGATCAGAACACCTAAGTTACATTTTTAGCACATGAAGACTTTGATGTTATAGATTTGGCCACTGTTGACTGTCTGACCTTGAAACATTGGCAGCATCTAAAAGCTATTGACTCTCTGCACTGCACGTCAGATAAAAGCTTCAACTTTTCAAGTAGGTTTGGAGGGCACTAAAAATAGGGATGGTTCCCTGGATCCTGACTTTTAAAGCTGCAGACTAAAACTAGCTTGCTTCCATGTAGGAAAACAGGTGGAATACACACACTCACAGAGTATCACTCTAAGGCAATACAGGGAACATCCAGGAGAATGCTGATTTCTCCTCTAAAGGAGAAGAGACACCTGCACACACCTTGCCAGAATCTGGGGGGAGTTTATGAGTGCCTTACATGGACAGACTGAGTGGTCTGTGACTGTGGGAAAAAGCAAATCACTTGTAATTGACAAAGCAAACCACTTGTAATTGGCAGTGCTGATGAGAAAATGTCACTGCAATTACAGGCAGACTTGGGAGTTAACACTGTAGAAAGCTTTTCACCAAGTCCAGCCACCAGAGCACATTAGCAAAATAAAGATAAAGGAACAGCCAAGGAGGTGAGTCAAGCTGGTAATTATTTAGACTAAACTGACCAAGACAGAAGGAAGAAACTGCATATGCATCAGCAGCATCATAAAAAAAGCAAGATCTGCTGTAAATAAAGGTGCTCACGAACCATGCTGCAGCATTCAAAGTTCATTTCCTTCAAACATTTCTCCAGCTATGTCAGTTAGAATGAACACCCAGTCCAAACTCCTATTTTCCAACACAGAAATAACTCAGATGTGTGACTAAAAAATTGTGATTCAGATAATCACATTTTTCTGTGAGTCTCTTTTTTTTTTTTTCTGCCAACTGAATAGGAATTTTTGAGGTTTTGTTCCAAGTTCAGTATCAACAGCATGTGCAAAGTACATGTAAACATTTGCTGGGTTTTTCTTCATAGCTCCCTAAAACACTCCTGTGGCTGTTAAATGCACTGCATTTGTACTGTTAAAACATTCCACCTGTATTGCTGAAGTGACAGGAAATTCCCTGGTACTCCAAGTGACAGGACAAACCTGGGACATGGGGACAGTCAGACACCTGAAAAACGAGGTACATATGATGTACAGTTTGTTCCTAACACTGAGACTTCAGTGGTTTTATTTAAAGAGTTTTACACAAGAACAAAGCCAAGAGAAGTGGGATCACTTGCAGCAGGGAATGAAGTTCTATGAAGCTGTTCTACAGCCAACAGGAATGATCAGCTTGGTATATTTTATCTACTTTTGAGTAGGAAAGAATCACTTCACAGCTACTGTACTGGAAAGACAAGGACTGTAAGTTACCTCCAAGTGGTCTATTCCTTCTTGTGCAAAAACAGGTGCTTGATTTAATTTGGTTAAAAGAGTCAGGACAGGATCCCTGTGACAGCCTTTATCCACTCTCCTCACCACCTGCCCTTCACTTGGAGGATCATAATCCTAGAACAAAGAAACAAAAAAAATTAAAAAATCCACATAATACATGCTCCAAAACTGGGTTTTGGTAGGAATTTGAATCATTCTTACTTTACTTCACAACTAAGCTTTTTTTAACAGTAAGTTTCCACACTGAAAACTTATGCTATGAAAATTCAAGCATTTAAAAATAAGCAAACAGATGACACACTGTTTTCTTTTACTCACAGACATGTACATTTTTTATTTGATACAGAAAACTGCAACACTTAAAGAGGAACAAGGCTCTTCAGGTCTCCAAAGATCAGAGAAACAGTTAAATCCTCACACATCTTTTGCTAACAACAATCTGGCTTCAGAACTGCTCTGACCAGCAAGGAATTATCTTCCCAAACCAAACAACCTGGTTTGAGGATGGAGAAATACCAGAAGGAGCTACAATCCAGCTGACAAAGAGAGGCAAGAAGATCTCAGCAGGCAAACATTCCTCTGATGAAGAGAAATTTAATTTAGGTACATCTGATATCAGAGTTTTAAGACCAGAGTTTAAGAGAGGAAGTGTGGAAGACAGAGGAGGCACCTAAAGATCTGCCAGTTCAGGGCACAGTCTCACAAATGTGGTGGTTGCTTTGAGGGGAGGGTTCTGTGCAGAGCCAGGAGTTGGATTTGATCCTTCTTGTGGGTCAGCTGAGGATGTTCTCTGATGCTGTGACTCGAATGAAATCATGGATATTGGATGGGAAGCTATGCACAGGTGAGGTGTGCCCATGACTGTGCAGAAATGTGTAGGAAGGATAGGCCAGGAGAAGAGGACTCCTGCTCCAGAACATTAAATTTGCCTTGTGGAGCTTGGAAGGGACCTCTGGAGGTTGTCTAGCCCAACCCAGCTGCCCAGGGCAATCCTTCTTCAGTGTCTGGCCACTCCACACTAAAAACATCTTTTATGTTTAATGGATAAAGATTTCAACCTGTGTCCACTGCCTCTTGTCTTTCACTGGGTCTGGCTTCTTTACTTCTTTCCACCACACATTTATACATTGGTAAGGTCCCCACAGAGCTTTCTCTTCTCCATAATGTCTCCTGTAATTTATGTCACAGCTACATCTTACCAAGAGGCTTTACACAAAGTCAGAGAGGGAAAGTCTAGGCATTTGAGGAATACCAAAAGAGAAAGGGAATGGAGAATACCTTGACTTGGGAGGCTTCCAGAACTGTGGACTACAGCAGACATTGGCTAAGAAACTATTCTGATGTTTTAAGCAGCTTTAACTAACTCCAGCCTCAGCTAACCCACTTTAATAATTTAATCACACAAGCAATTAAAAGATGAGGTTCAAAGCCTCAACAGCTCAGAGCATAGCAATGTTCTATTCTGTTTAAAAACTAAAATCCCTTAAAACTAGAAACAATAAAGAAATGAAAGTGCATAATAGCTATCTCTCACCTACAGAGGTATATAAATCATCCAACTTTTTTTAGAACATAAATTAGTTTGTATAATGTAGTCTTTATTCCTTTGGTGTTCTGAAATTCTAACTCTCGTGAATATGCAGTTTAAAAGTGTGAATTAAAAAAGTTGGTGAGTGAAAATGTTTCAGGCACATCCAATTCAGCAGGATGCCCAAGGCGGAGCCCACATTACCTCTGATTCTTTATAAAAGAGTTCCTTACCATTTCATTGGCATCTCGGAGAGTACTGGATAAGCTCTCAGTGAGGTTTGGAAGAGACAATCCTCCTGCTAAGGCTGAAAAATATTTTAGGTTACAACTATGAAAAACATTCAAGTTACATGACAGAAAACCCAAGCCACATTCTTTAAGACATGCAACACTGTGCTTTAGTAAATCTGGAAATTCCTACTGCCGGATGTCTATTATAAAGACATATTTTCATATTTCTTTTCATATTTCTTACACTTTGCTTTCAATAACAACTTAGTACCACATGGTACTTAAGCAAGACAAGTCCCAATTATTTTCCAAGTTGATCTCATGACAAAAGAGCAGATTGAATCTTTTTTCTTTAATAAACAGCAGTGTTTTGTTCAGCGACGGGAAAATGAACAACGAGGTCTTGTCAATCCTCACAAACTGGAAACTAATGCTTGCAGCTTTATAAGAATAAAAAATAATTCAAATTCTGATATCCACAGCTGGTTACCTGCTGCAAGCAGTGGCTGTCCATAGGTGAAGAGCACCTCCCCTTCTGAGAGGGGTCTGTCTGTGGTCTCAGTCTCTGTGGGGGTGAGGCTGCTGTCCTGTGTGGACATCCCAGAGCTGACTGTGGGCACAGGTGAGGGCACCTGGGCACTGCAGGGAAGGGGCTCCAAGGGCCTCACTGGCAGCTGCTGGGAGGGTAAAACAAACACCTCTGGTTCCTCATCATTGGCCACTGACATCTCCCTGCAAAGTCAGAACACGCACTGTGAATACACCAGGACACACTGAAAAAAATCTTCATTCAATACTAAAAAGAAATTGATTTTGAAGTATTTTTTTCCAATGCAAGAGCACAGCATTTTGCAGAACAGTTCAAGAGTTAACATGGTTAAATAATGCTATCTGTAAGTTGCTGGTTATAACTAAAAATTACCATGTGTACTCCCAAGGAGGTAATACAAAAATTAAAATGCTAATAATACAATATTTCATTGTCACTCTATGTGTTATTGGCAGGTGTAGCAATAAAAGTTGACTAAGTACAGTGTTCAGCAGGCAATGAATAAGGGCTGACAAATCCTGAGAAAGGCCCTGAATTCATATTTTTCTCTAAAATGCCCCTCAGGCAATTAAAAAAAAAAGTAAATCCAATCCTGGCTTATCTCAAATGCCTCCTGATATACATATTAAGCATTTCTTTTTGCTTACTTTTTGAGCATATATGTAGAAAGAATATACATATTTCAGATTTTAAGAAATGAGAAAATCGTGCAGCCTGTTGAACTCACACAGTCCTGGGACAGAACAGCTCTTCAGGGACAGGACTAGGGTTCTCTTCTTCCAGAGGAAGTTCTGCACCATCCCACGGGTTTGGAACCATTGGACTTTGCCTTTTTTCACCTTGGGAGCCCCATTCTGAGGCAGGAGGGCTCGGGGTGGCTGCTGGGGGAGGTGTGGTGACAGGGGTGATCACAGGAGTGATCACAGGGGTGACCACAGGGGTGACCACAGGGCCCGTGGCAGCTGCAATCCCAACTCCTGCACGTGGGAAGACAAATTTCAGATCAGAAAGGAAAGCAGGAAGTATATCTCAGACAGAGAGAGAGTCAGTTCTAACAAGCAATTGCAGTTTTTTGTGAAATCTTTTGATAGTTATAAAGACTAGATTAAGAATTGCTTCTTTTATGTACAGTGTTGGCACCTGAACAAGTTAGAATAAAACTTCAATTTCTACCTCAAGGGAGACTGCTCTGCAATTTAAAAAACCAAGCTGCTTTACTCGAAGAGTGTACATTTGATTTAATTAACATTACAAGCACAGGAAGGAGCAAAAGACAGCTATTTTTCTGATGTGAGAAATTGTGGAGGGGTTGGGAGGGGTGGAAATCACACAGACCATAGAAATGTGCATTAATTTTGAAAATAGAACTGTTAACAAATAAAAGATGTTTGCTTTCTATATAAATTAGCCCATAATTTTTTGGTAGAACATGAGTTTCCACTTGAATTATAGCCTCAAGAATATTTATCTTGAGAGATAACATTTCTTTGAAGGAGAAAATTAAAGGCAGTAGATTAAAGCATATTTGCTACTTCTAAACTTCCATTATTATTTTCAATACCCGTTTCTTTAATTTTTTCATGTCCACAAACATCCTCAGTCATCTCTGGAGGAGATGGAGATGGATCTGGAGTTTTGACCTGAGGCAATTCTTTTTCTGAAGGTGGTGTTGGTGGTGGTGTGGCCTGGGGTGTTGGCACTGGAGTAGGCACAGGAGCCTCCTGGGGAAGAAAAATCAAAACCAGAGTTATGATCTCAGTGCAGAATTCCTGCCTTCCCAGGAACCCCAGAGAGAGCTGAGGAAGAGAGGGAAAGGCAGCACATCACAGAACAGGAGCAGTTGCTGCTTCCATGGATCTATCTCCTGCAGGAAGCTGCACCAGGACAGAATAAATTAATACCAGTGAATTAGGAATTAAAACAATTAAGTTGGGAAATCATTATGTATAGAACAGAACAGACAATATCAGTTGGAACTACAATTATTATCCAGTCCAACTGCCTGACCAATTCAGAGCTGACCAAAAGCTGGGATTTGTTGTTAAATGCATTATCCAAATGCCTCTGAAATATTGACAGGTTTGAGATACAACCACCTCTCCAGGAAGCCTAATCCCATGTTCAAACACCCTCTTGGTAAAGAAATGCTTCCTAATATCCAGCCTAAATGTGAATTCTATTATTATTTGGATTTTAATAAAGCATTTGAGACAATGTTCAGCAAAAAAGTATTTTATGACATGGATAAAATTAAATCAGTATGATGATTCTATGGCAGGAAGAATCAGCTAAAAGGAGATTATAAACAAAGCAATAACCAAGACAGCAAAGCATTAAAAGAAGCACAAACAGAATTGTAATGTTCCTTAAAAAGATAACAGCAATGGACATAAATCTGACAAGCAAATATGATGGCTGTTGTTTGGCCTGCTGTGGAGGAATATGCTGGACCTTTCCAGGGCTTTTTCCAGCCTTGTTCTCTGATATTTCATAAAGAAAACAAGGCAATGAGGCTATAGGAAGACTTCCAGGCTAGTTTCTGAATAGTATGTCCTCAGGCTGAAGATTTTTTATTAAAATTTCTCCTGAGAAGTGCCAACACATTTGGCAGCTCACTCCCAACCGTGTGACATTGTGAACACCAAAGGAATCAGTAACAGCTGAAATTAAGTTCGAGATAGGAAAATTCACAGTGGGAAGGGAGAAATCAAGACTGCATAAACTATATAGTCCAGAACTTCTATAGACTGAACACAAATGGAAAAAGAAGAATTTTAAAAAACTTTGCTAGCTATCCTTTAACCTATGCTATCACACTACAAAATGTGGAGACTTTAAAAAAACATAATTAGCTACCTGGGATTCCAATAAAGGCAGGAGAGAATCACAACTACAGCTCAAGGCATTGAGGAAACCCCATCCTGGAGACCACGTTATTATTAAAAATGTCTATTAGCATTTTAGTGTTAGCTGTGCCTGAAACCAATCTAAACTGGAAAACATCAAAGTGCTGCCCAACAGCAAGAGTCAAAAAATGGTCCACATATGGACGATTGCTTTCTTTAAGCTACTCAAACAAAGGCCAGAGAGGACAAAACTAATCTCTTGAAGTGCACAAATGTACATAGCAAGGAAAACCCAACCATTTCAGCTAAAGGATATTTCAGTTTAAGCTGATTGAAAAACAAAAGGGAGATCAGTAAATGTAGAATGCACAACTGAAGAGGTTTCTGAGCATCAGAAGAAGCTGAGAGGAACACCAGGCCCTTCTCAGTCTGTGATGGAGTAGAAGAGATGCTGGGGGGGGCTGAGGGTAAGCCCTCAGCAGTAAAACCTTCCCTTGTGCCTATGGAATCACCTATTTATCCCTTGAAGCAGGCAGGAGGAGGTTTTTCAGTCTATCTGCACTGCAGCAGAACAGATGACTGATCCCACTTTCAACAAAGCCTTCCATAGCTGGATTTCTGAGCACAGCAATTTCCACAAGCATCCCAAAGACATTACACAACACCAGATTGCAGCACAGTCATGTTGTTATCAAAGTAAGAGCCAGCTGTCATTTGATTATCAAAGGGAACACAGGAAATTATCCTGTATTACAGGAAGCTCTATTCATCAATTAAGCATTTATTCAAAACTACTGAAGTCAAAACTCAGAAAGAATTAATAGCAATTTTAACAGATATTAAAGTATGGCTGCAAGCCTGTAAGACCAAAAATAACATTGCTCTTAGCTTCCATTTTTTTTTTAGATGAGGAAATTAATTTCTTCATCTCTCATTTGAAAGCAGAATAACTATTTTTGGTTGAAAACAACACGAGTTTCAACAACATGAAATTAAGTACTAAGCCCCTCAGAAGTTCAGTAGAAAAGCTTGAATAAAACAGACTCTTACCATCACTTTGGTTGTGCTGGGAGGAATACCTGGATCAGGAACTGTTCTCTGAGCTTGATTGTCACCCAGCATGGTTGCAATGGTTTCACTGAGAGCCTCCTTTACAAAATGATTTATCATTTCTGAGTCCACAGGGACACCAGCATTGACAAAGAGCTGAAATCCTCCACCACCTGCAACTTCAACTGAAAATAAAGGAATGTGAAGCACACAGCCAGGTCTCACTTCCTAAAATCCAGGTACTGCACTGCAACCACTCACTCTCTATGAAATTTTAAACATTCCTTTGCAAAAACTGATTTCTTTTTTAATCTTCCAGATAAACAGTAAATAAACAAATCAGGAGCATAAGAGAAGGCAACAGCAAAGGGTAGTGACATCACAGAAGAGCTTTTCTCTCCATTCTCACACATTCATAAAGAACTAATTTTGGACATATCTATTACAAAAGGAAAGGCAAACAAACATTACAGGCTCAGCAAAATGCCAAATGTGATTTAGGTGGCCAATACCAGAAGGTGATTTGTGCAGTGCTTATTCTAAGGCTTCTTTTTATTTTAGATAATTTATTTCAATGGCCTTGTAACACTTGCTGTGTCTCAACATAAGTTCAGGTGTGCACTGCTGCTTTTCAGTTTCACTGGTTCAGGATTATCCACCCTTAGGCTGAGGCAACAGCCACCTACAGAGCTTGTTAAAACTTGCCAAAAATTGAGATAATCCATCTGCTGAGAACAAGGATTCCTACTTACCAATGTCAGGGGTTACAACCTCACTGTCTTCACTCTCTGGGATGTTAATGCTGGGCACTGTTTCCTTCTGAGCTGGGCACATCTCACTGATAAATTTTTCCATTATTTCTTGTTCCACCCTGGTAAAATAAAAACCATTTAAGTATCAGGAAACACCAAGACACCTAAGAGCACAAAGAAGAGCATTCTTGACATAAAATGCAAGGCAGCTCAAAGGAAAATGGATAAGGGAATGGATGAAATAAAAAAGAGAAAGATCATTAGGGAATCATTCCTTCTTCCCTATACATTCTTTGCCACTTTGTAAAATTGCAACTCACCAATTTAACAACTGTTTTTCCATAGTTTCTCTCCTTTGAATCAGTTCATCCAAAATATCAGCAGACTGCTGAGGAGCAGAAGCCACTGGAGGAAACAAAGGCCCATTGTATTGTGGTGAGGGAATTCTAAACTGGCCATTAAGCTCCAGAAGAGGCTCAACGAATTCTGGACTTTCATCCTTCTCCTCTTCCTGATCCTAATAAATAAGCAGAAAATTAAGTTATGGTACATTTCTGGAAGGCAATGTCATTGAGGTAGCTGTCAAGTTTTTTCTTTAAGAAATATCTGTGGACATATCACAGCACACAAACCACACTTTCCCTCCTCAGTGTGTTGCAGTTAATTGATACAACTCTAAGCTTAGCAAATCATAAATCTGTAGAGGTATAAAGCCATAGGAACTGCTCAGTAAAACAGGATTTGGCTCATATTTCCTGCCTGTGCTGTACAGGGCAGGGAGCCAGTGGCAATGCTAATGCTTGAAAAATTTGCTTGTGAGTGACCTACGGTTTCTTAATGTCACACCAGAAATGTTCCTCCTCTAAACAAAAAACTTCAGGAAACATTCTACAGTTACTTGTTGGGTTAAGGGATTTTTTGATTGTTTGGGTTGGGTTTTGGTGTTTTGGTTGTTTTTCTTAAAATAAATCAAACTTGTTCTTTAAAGTCTCCAGTCTGAAAAGACAAATTCACAAAAGTTAACGAGCATGTAGTCAATCAAAACTCTAATAAACTTGCCAGCACAGAAAACTAGACATTAATAGTTTACACATATGTCACACGTGTGTTTACACTTCCATTAACTTCAGCTGCTGAAAGTTAGAAGGTATTTCTGGGCAATAATTCAGACAACCTTCACAGACATCTTGATTTTAACGTTAAAGTTCTGTTTCTAAAAAGTTAGAGAAGTGACTTGGCGTGTTAAAATATTTGGGTTTTCCCAAAGATGCCTTCCTCCTTTTCCCCTGGAGCACAAACACAGCACCAAGTCCCAAAAAGCAGCCACTAAACCATCATATTGTAATGTCCCCTGATGAATGAGAACCTGCAACCTCCACTTCTAATATTAAAAACAAATGTCTCTAATAGTAACATGACTCTCTAAGAAGAAAATTTGGCATGCCAGAAAGAGATGAGGAGCTGAGCCCTGAATTATCAGTGAGAAATACGTGATGGTGCATAAAAGCTCACTGTAAATCCATATTTACTAAGATTAATCTCCAACACAGTGAAAGGAGAAAAAAAAAACATCTCCTTTTCCCTTATATAAATTAAACTTGTTTTCAACCCATAAAATAAGAAGACCCCATGCTATACATTATCTATGGAAAAAAAAAAAAAAAAGACAAAAATCACTGGAAAGAGAAAGAATAGAGAAAGGGATGGAAAAAAGTAACATTTCCCTGTCTCCTTCCCAACCCCAGCAGTAACACTTCTCTTACCTTAACACATTTTAAAACTGCAGAGTCAGAGAGGTCCCTGATGGGTATTACACAAAGAACTACTGGGTCTTTCTGGATCTTTAAATAGTGATCATCTTCAAAGAAGGGAGAAAACCAGAATATGTGTATTTGGGTGACAAAGAAAGATCTTTAAACCATTGTAGGCATAGAAATGAGCAGTGAAGATAAACTCAGAAGGCTCTGGGTGCCTTGCAAGCTGCTCAGCAGTTCATGCTGTTGGGATATGTGTATTGAGAACAATAATTCATTCTGACAGCAAATGTAAAGATGTCTTTGTCCAGCATTTCATTATGCATTTTCCTCTGCCTGCATTACTCCATAAATTTGCTTTGATGTTGCCTATTTAATACCTCTGAAAGTATGCAAAATACAAACATCTGGATTAAATAAAGCAAGTACATACAATACATCTTACATCTATTTAGTAACTCTGACAAACTTTTGCAGCTCTACTGCATTTCTAAAATATTTTATATTTTATAGCTCAGAAATCCATAATAATGCACAAAATTTTATTCATTCCAGGGTGATAGATTACCTCTGCTGAAATAAAAAAATAATGTAATAGTCAGTATTTAATTATACAGATTGAACTTGAACATATATCAACTTGTAGACCAATCTTGAATAATCTGCACTCAATTCTGCATTTTGCTTCCCTGGAGACTGTCGAAAATATCTATCACAACCCCCAATCAAAATACGGCATAAATTAGAAAGTCTTTCAGATATGATTGGAATATTAATCACTGTACTTTATTATAAGGTATCAAACCAAAATTCTATTTCCTAAATCACATCCAGATAATTAAAAAAAAAAAAAGTTTGAAATTATGAGATGTTATAGATTAGTTTTGTTCCACTACCAAACATGTACATGCAGAGTCTTTATTAAAGACTCCTGAAACTTAAGCCATGGATTTCTAAAGCAATTCTCAGGAGCAAGGTCAGGCTGCATTGCAGGTGTCACCTGTGAGCTTTTGTCTGAAGAGTGAAGTGTAAAAATATCAATGCCCTGCCTAAGAACATCAATGGGAAATGAGGGTTGAGGAAAATACATTTACTCTGAGCTCTGCAGGTTCCATATTTTGTTGTGGCATCAAATGGAAGAAAAAATTCTGAGCAAAAAGCCCCTCCCTTGCAATTAGGGCAGATTCAGAGAGAGCAAAAAGTGCATTTAATCTGAAATGCCAAGAAGTTTGCTAAAGAAACTGCAGGATGTGGCTGCTTTTAAGAATTTGAGAGAAGACTCAATAAATCTGAGCGTCAGTTGTGGGCTCATGTGAGCTCACTCTGAAATAACTCCAGAATCAGAAATAACCCAGACTGGTTTGGGTGGGAAAGGACCTCAAAGAGCATTTTATTCCAAACCCCTGCCCTGGGCAGGGACACTTCCACCAGACCAGGCTGCCCCAAGCCCTGTCCAACCTGGCCTGGAACAATTCCAGGGAAAACAAACACAGGAAAAGGTAACAAAACCAAACAAAAAAAGGAAGATATTTCACACAAATACTTATCCTACTCAGTTCTAACAGAATTAAATTTTCATAATAAAAGGGAGTGGGGGAAGACAACATAAGCTATTTTTTTTTTGTAAAGCATTTTATGCACATACTTTCATGAATCTGAAGACTTTTATAACAATAACTTTGCTTTCTTTTGATGTCTTAAATACCCCTGCCACTCCAGAGACTGATTTTATGCTTCCCCATTGTGTTTGCCTTGCACATTTTTAAGAATATTGTCTGTGTGGTCATAGGCCAAACATATGTTTCACTTGGAACATTTTTGGTATTGTGGTTAAAATATATCCCATTGCCAAAATTAAAAGATAAAAGCAATCCAGGAAAAAGAAAATGAAAAAAAAGAAAAGATGAGTAACTATTATTCACATAATAAAAATTTAACTTTGCAGCACTTTTTGATAGTTGCTAAAATGATTTCTTTAAAGCTTTTTTCTTGTGCTAACAGAAGAACAATGTCCACACAGATTTAACTCCTCCCCTCCAGTAGCATAAGGTAATTCTGAAACTATAAATGAATAAAGCATTTGCACACTTTTGATAGACAAACCATCAAATTAGGGCTGTTTTAATGAACAGATAATGTTAAATGATTAACTCATTTTAAAAATAAATCTACCCATAAGGCTCTAGAGTTAATATTGGATGTACACTCTAATCCTGGGATCAAAAGAAGTAAAAATAATAAATTTTTGGATAAATTTTGATACACACAGTAAGTTTTGTTCAGTAAAGTGAAATACAGGCTGGTTCACCAACCTCAAGTGTTTCTTATGACCCTCAGACAAGAGGTCATCTAACCAAAGAAAGGATTTGCTACCTAAAAAAATTAAACTGTAAAAGAGGATTTCAAATAAACCTGTATTACCACAAACCAGAAACAACACTGTCAAGAATTTCTTCTTAAGATCTAATTCTAACCCTGCCCTCTGGCAGTTTCAAGCCATTCCCCCTTCTCCAAAGTCCTTCCAGGTCTCTTGGAGCCCCTTTGGGCCCTGGAAAATGCTCTAAGGTCTCCCCAGAACCTTCTCTTCTCCCCGATGAGGAACCCCAGCTCTCTCAGCCTGTCACTATATTCATTACATGCAGAGTTTAAAATTGTAAAGTCTAAGTGCTATAATCACTGCTGATTTTAGAGAACTACTTGTATTTCTAGTGGATTCTAACACATCCAAATAAAAGCTAATTTTAGCTTTTTACTCTAATTTTTCCAAAGCTTCTCTACTCACCAACACTTGGTATTTTCTAATATCCTCTATAACACTGTAAACAGTTCAATACTGCTCACAAAGTGTACTTTTAAAGCTGCTAGGAAAGCCAAATAGTTTCTTTACATTGTGTTTCCAGTTTTCACACAATAATATAAAACAAATATGAAAATTATAGACACCTTAGCAATGGGATTACCTGCATGACATCAGTAACATCAATGAAGTTACTTCCTGGCAACTTTGTGTCTTCCTCTTCACTGTGTATTTCTTCTGGAGTCTTACAAAGACAGATTGCACTTGTTAGTTATTTCACCTTGGGGGGTGGAAATACATTAGCAGAAAACCTTCATGACAAAGATAAATTAAATCACACCTTCCACTATCCCAGGTTGCTGCAAGCCCTGTCCAGCCTGGCCTGGAACACTTCCAGGGATCCAGAGGCTGCCACAGCTTCTCTGGGCACCCTGTGCCAAGGCCTCAGCACCCTCACAAAGATTTCTTCCCAATACCCAGTCTAAGCCTACTCTCTGTCAGTTTGAAACCATTCCCCCTTGTCTTTGTAAATAGCCTCCATCTTTCTTGTAGGGTCCCTTCTGGTACTGGAAGGCTGCAGTGAGGTCACCCCAGAGCCTTCTCTTCTCCAGGCTGAATAATCCCAGATCTCTCAGCCTTTCCTCACAGCAGAGGGGCTCCACCTGTCTAATCAACTTGCTGGGATGGAGTAATAGAATTTTAAATACAAATCACTATTTTAGTCAACAGTCTCTGTCTGATTCAGTGAATATCTGGATCACAGGACTCTGGAGGACCCAGCTCCTGAAGTCAGGAAAATAGAATGTAGAATAACCACACAAAAATAATCACTGCCTCACCAAGCCTTCACACACTCTGCCCTTATCACTCAGCAAGCAGCAGTTGCCCTTAGAGCTGCACAAAACCTTCCTTGCTGCTCAGCTCAAGATTAAAAAAACATCTGAAAAGTTGTAGGGAAAGAGAACAGAGTGGCCACTCCGACAGCACAGGCTCCTGGGGCTCAGGGCCCACACCACCAACCACTCCAGAAGAGCCAAGCAGCAGAGGGAGGGATAAGGAATATCCCCAGAACACTGAAGCCAGTGAAAACAAGACAGGCATAGGCCAAAAGGGATTATAATTCTTTACAGGACACAGTAACACTGTTTTTTCAAGAGTTTTACCATGGTGATCATTTAATCTTGGCAGAAGAGTGTCTTAATACAATTTTTCTTTTTCTTAAACAAATACCTTGTACTATAAATTCTTTAGAATAATTACTCCATTTTTCCTAGAACTGTCTCATTTCTCTAACAAAAACAAGACAGTGAGAACTTCGCAGGAATTTAACATATTTTCCTTTTGAACAAGTCTGAATTCCCAGACAATCAATACCTTTATTACAGCATCGACAGGAGGGACAAGAGGCTCAGAGCTTGGAGGAATGTGATTTACACTCCCACTGGCACTTGAAACACTGTCAATATCAACATTTGGTAACACCTAGAACAGAAAAAAAAAGAAAAAAAAGCATATTAGCTTGGCTATTATCATTGAACTTGTTAGGTTTTTTTCTTCCACCTGCTTCTCTGAGCCACTAAAATTCAAAGCTCTCCTTTTCTCTGTATCTGATACTGACTTGGTTCCAAAAATCAAATTAGTGTAATGTCAAAAACTAACACCAGAAATAGTCACCTCTTCTCTTGCAGTAGCTGATTTCTCTTTTTCTCTAATACCCTGACAGTCTGTCTTGCATGGAACAGAAGGTGAGTGTATCTGTAATAATTACCTATAATAGAGCAGTGTTTGGCCTGCAATTAGTCCAGAAGATTACAATATAGTTTGCAATCAAGGCATGTCCATTACAGCATTAAAATGTGTTGTATTTCTGTTAAGAACAAGGATTTCAATGCTTCATTCCTTTGGGAAAAGGAAAATCACCTTAAATATTTAATAACTGAAATAACAGCAAAATACAGGTGGGTGGAATAAAGTGACACAGCAAGGGAACAAAGCACAGAACACTCTACCTGTGTTTAAATCTGAGTTCCATGAATCATTTGTGTCTGAAAGGTGTGTGGGGGAGTGTGTGCAGTCTCAACAATTGGAATCCAAAACAATGAACATGTAAGAAACGTTTGCTTCCTTGACAACAGACTCATCTAAAAAACTGAAACAACAAACCCCAACCCACAAGGTAAGGACTGCAAGGGTTGATTAATCAGCAGTGAAACCCTTGGGTTGACAATCATCCTTGAAACAGAAATCTTAAAGGCCAAAGCAATCATTCAAGAAAACTGACATTTATATTTACACTTCTTTTACTCCAAGCTTGTTCTGGCTCAAAAATCTCATTAAAAAAAAAAAGAAAATATGACATAGATTTTACAAATGTCCTGCATAGGTGACTTAGGGAAGAAATAGGTTTCTATTTTGATCAAATAATAAAGATATTTGTTAAATTATAAATAAATATATTACTAGAGCATGAAAACTGCTTGGTCCCTCCATTCCATATTTTTCCAATTCTTATTGAAAACCATCTACTGATGTCAAAGTGTGTTACTGATGGATCAGGCTGCCTGTAGTTAGCAGTCATTAAGATAAACAAACAAATCATCATCACTCTTGACATGTACCTGCACAGAGAGCTGAGGTGGATCCTTTTTCTCTGATTTCATCTCTATTACAGCTATATTTGGCTTTTTAACCTCGACTGGAGGCTTTGGTGGCACTTGAGGAAGGGAGGTTGTAACTGTGACAGGGTGTGGTTTATCTATGGTTATTCCAACAGGCTGCAGTATTGTGCTGCTGCTTTGGGTTTTACCTAGACAGTTGAAAAAAAAAAAATTAAAACTTCATATATCCATCTCCAAAGCCAGTAAATTAATAAATTAATTAAAATCACATTCTGTGTGTTTCGAGATTCTGTGTGCAATTACAGACCAATTAAAAAGCCCCCTATTAACATTAGCTAAACTACAGTAATTCACCAGCTAATTTTAAGATTTCCCAGCAGAAATTGTCAACTCAACGCTACCTGTTTTTAAAATTATTCACTTTCCTTGACTCTGGTGACATCTACTGCTGAAAACAAGAATTGAGTGTGCCATTCAAAAACTACCCACCATCACACCCAAAGTACTACTAGACTTAGTATAACAACACACAAATTTTTGTCTGAGACAGCCTTTTAAAAAAATAATTACCTTATTTCAATGCCTATATAATATTAACCCTTCTCAAAACAAGCCCTATATAAAGGTTCTTTTGAAAGCCCAAAACTCCAGAAGTTAAGGAATTTATTGTGCTTGGCACAGTCCCATTGAAATTGTTGGGCTGAAGTCATTGCAAATGTTGAGTCCAAGGGTGAGTGATTCAGTTCCTGCTTACGTGGGTACCAAACTGAAAGTAAGAACATGCAGCCTAAAACCAAAATGAACAAAAAAAGGTACAGCTAAGCCATTGCTTTGTCAGGCTGTCACCAGACATCCATGAAGGATGAGAAAAACCAGAACATTTTCAACTGATCCCTCGGATTTCCTATGAGAAGAGCAGATGCAAATCTCATGGAATGGTTTGTGTTGGAATGGACCTTAGAGATCATTTAATTCCAACCCCCAAACCACTGACTTAAGGAGATAAAAGCTGTACTTCCATGAAATAGCAGCAAAGAACCTGCACAGAATCTTCTCCAGGTGATTTGCTCCTACCTAGTGGAGTAGCCATGGGAATGAGGTGCCCTTCTATAGGACCAGAGGAAACAGGGGCATCCTGGCTGGGGCTGAACAGGTACTGGTTCTGCTGGACTAGGGCACACACAGAATCCTTCTTCCTGGGGCTGCTGATCACCTTCTGTGTGTGAGAGCAGGTCTGGGTCTTTGCTGACTTCACCTTTGTGCCTGGAACAAAAGCACATCAACTGGAGGTCAAAATGCATGCACAACACTCTACTGATCCAAGCCTTCCTACTGTACCCACTGCAAATTTCTGCTGTGGGATGGAAGGAATGAGGCAGGGAGTCCCAAAAGGCAGAACCTGAAGGTGCTATAGGTAGATGAGAGATACATATCTCAGTATTAGCAGCAATGGATGAGTTAAAATTGCAATTTTTAAGTTGAATCTAGCAGATAAGGGAACAGAAACATGAAAAGGATCAAAGGACAGCAGCGAGTTGGAATGAAATGTGTGATTTAGCAGCTAAGAAGAAATCTATAATTTAAGTTTGAAATTTGGAACCGAATGTGTGATTTAGCAGCTAAGAAGAAACCCAGAGTTTAAATTTGAAATGCAGCCACAAAACTGACAGGTACTCAGAGGAACAGGTATAATCTGTAAATTCCTGGTTTAACAACTCCGTGCTACTGCAAAACCAAGTCATAGCTAATACCCAAAAGTCTTGACTTCCATCATCAAGGAAGTGCTGATTTTTTGGCTCAGTTTTTCAATTATATTGTAAATAGACAGCCAGAACTAATTTTTATGCAAAAATGTCTTTAGCAAAGAGCAGAGGAGAGCATTTATTGCAATGTGTATTTCTCACTATACAGTCATGCAAGGTCTTACTCACCTAATAGGAAACAATGGATATTATTAAGGAAATTATTAATAGAAATTGATTAATACTGCTTAAAAATTCCCCCCAGGAAGGTCAACAATTGTCAATCAGGCAGAAGTGCTTCTATTATTATTATTATTTTGTAGGTGTTAGGATAATGAATCTAGAAAGAAACATGCTGATAACCAACTCTATGCCTTTATTACAGCCAAAAAAATGTCATCTTACTCCTCTGTTGTTTCTAATAATCACCTCCCTGTACCTGCAGCCAGTTAACACATGGCAACAAGCACTTTTTAGCTCTGCTCACATTTAACAGCCTCCTAATTAATTGAAGAATGAAAGTCAATGATTATAAAGTATAGGGATAATAAAGACTGATAACATGACTTTTAGATGCAGACAAGCAGGTAAGGCAATTCACTTATAAAATGGTATTTTTGTACAGACAAATTACGGGTTGTAAGCCTGGAAACAAGAACAAGTCGTAACTCCTCAGTGAGAAGACACAGGTCAGAGAAAAGCATCTCTAGAAAAGGGTTTATGGTCGTGGTGGGTAAGCAATGGGATGAGAAATCACAACACAGTGCCCTGGTCAACAGGATAAATGTAACCCCCAGATGTCTCAACAGAATTTCTGAGATGGAGCAGGAGAAGACTTCCATAGACAACACTGCATTCAGCACTAATTCTGTATCTCTGCAAATATTAAAATAGATTGGACATTAATAGGCACTCTTCATCTTTTAACTTCACCTGAAAACTGAAGTAGCTGTAAACTGAAGCCAAAACCTCACTACAAATCAGATAATAAATCTGAAGTGCCCTATTTGCTTTTGAAGCACAATGTATTTTGCCATGGGAAGAAGCAGAATTTCTGCTGTCTTTACATGATGAGCTTGTGCCTCTCTGCAAAGCACAGGTTAGCCAAAAAAATTGTTCTGCAGTCAGACAAATTACTGGACTCTGTAACATAAATAGATACAGTTCAGAGGCTTGTGATTTAGAAGAGGTCATACCACATGATCTAAGAGTCCCCCTTGGCCTTGAACTTTTGAGTAAAAGCAGAAATTGGCAGCGTATCTGTAATGCTGCCAACTTGTAAAAACAAGGTTTTCACAGTGAGAATGATTAAGTACTGTATACACACAGCACCTCATTTTAATTGCTTTCAACTTTTCATTTTTCCCTGAAAAGTTTATTTGCACTGGGCAGTAACTTGACATTTAATTAAACTTAGCTTTAAAAAAAACAGTGGTTTACATGTATTTATCAGTTCACATTATGCAAGAAAACAACTCCAGCTTTTTTTTTTTTTTTTTAGAAATGATCTCCTACTCATAAAAGTGTTAGTTGAATTTTCTCCCTAACTTCCCATAAGAAAGCAAGCATTAGTCACCATAGTTTATTTGCAAAGAAAATGGTTGAGAGTTATAAAATGACTGAAAAGAGACTCTCCAGATGGCCATTCGGTCTTAAATAAACATCCTTATTCTAACACTAATTTAAAACAAGTTCAGTGGACTGCTCCAACAAAATAGAGTCATTTAACAAGTCTGGATTCTTCAGCCAATCAAACCCATGGCCAAAGACTTCCAATAATTCTGAAGCCTTTATCACCTGGTACATCAAGGCCAGGAAGAGAATCTGTGGGTGCAGATCCCACAGAAGGGAAGAACTTACCTGAAAGAGATTTGTTTATTTCCTTCTTTTTTTATTTTTTTAAGAACCTGGTGCTTTGAAGTGCATCATTCAACCTTGGTGCATTTTATTTCCACTCCTACTATAGAGGAGCACAGGTCTGTTCCTAATTTTATTGTTTATGCTTTGCTTTGCCATAACAGCTTCTTCCAGAACAGCAGCCCCCAAAATGATTGAACTATTTTGTCGTCACAAGACCCACGTGAAACACCACGGATTATTTTTCCATTTTATTGGCAAGGAATAGGAAAGGACAAAAATGGAGCAGTATGACCAATGGTCTTGCCAAGAGGCAAAGATAAATAATGCCAGTCTCAAACAAACCTCAGTCTCAGTTAAAATCAGAAAGCTTGGGAACAGGACAAATGGAGAAACTAATTTTATGGTGGCTTTACTGTTGCAAACACACGTTTTGCTCTGCAGCATGGCTTAATGGCTTGGAAGGGAACCACTCTGGGAAAAGGCTATCCAGAGTTCACTCTGTTTTCCAGCAAAGAGCTTTCAAGCTGTTTGTCACACGCAGCAGTTCTGGAAGATTGAAAGCAGCATTGATCCAGTGGAGTTTTCCCTTTCATTTCCATTTGCCTCCAAGAGAAAAAAAGCTGAAGCACAGGAGCAGCTCCTTCCAACTGCACAGAACCTGCACTTTTGCATTTCACTGACACCACTGAATTCTACTGGTGGTTTCAAATGATCAAATGACCTATTTGCTATAATTAGACTGGGGAGAGGGGCACTCTTTCTGCCACTTTACAAGATATTGTTTCTGGAATGATGAAATTGGCCTCCCTGGAAAGGTTATGACCTTCTGTAAAGGACAAGAGCCAAATAAATACAGAAGAAAATTCATTTAGGACTCAGCAAAAGCAGAACTGCTGATTAAATATTTTTAAAGAAGTGTCTGTTCTCAATCCAAATCTTAGTGGTCACTGTATCACTGCTATTACTACCCTAAATGCTTACTAGCACACATTTCATCCAAAAAGATCTATACAGAATAAATTATATTATAGGTGTACAGCACAGCCAATAGTCACAAACAGTGATATATCATGTTTCAAATGAGTATACCAGAGGTATACCAAAGACAAGACATTCAAGAGAGGGCAAACAAAATACCCAAGTCACAAGGCTGGCAGTTTTCATGTAACAAGGTCTCACCTTTTAAAAAACGGTGAGTTTTGAAAAGTATTCTAGGTTTTTGCCAGGACTATGACCCACATTTTCCAGGAGGGTGGTGAGAATTGTGAATGCTTTCTACCAACAACACTTTCTCCTCACAGATCACACTGGGCTCCAGAGCACAGGGAAGGAAACTGCCATGAAGACCAAGTCAGGCCAAGAATATTACAATATTCTTGTAATATTTTGAGGACTTGCCACTGTGGAATGTACATCACAACCACAGAATCCCAGAAGGGTTTGGGTTGGAAGGAACCTTCAGGATAAACCAGTTCAAACCCCTTGCCATGGGCAAGGACACCTTCCACTAGGGGAATAATATTAATATAACGATAATATTAAAATAATAATAATAACAATAATAATGATGTTTAAAAAATCCCCAACCTCAAACCCCAGCAGTGTCTGTCTTCAGATACATAGATACATTTTCCACCATCCATTGCAATGGCCTAAACCCATGATTTCATCAAGTGACTGGCTGCCTTCTGATGTTAATCTCTCGTATTTCACACACAATATAATGTTTTGACAGCTGCAATAAAAACCCAGGCAGCATTTTTAAACATGGCATTTAAGACTGCATCAAGTATATTTTCCCTGCATGGGTAACAACAGCCTAAGTGCAAGAAGCATGGAGGGAGCCAGTTAATATTTTTCCATGGATGCACATCCTGTTAACTCCATTGTGTCCACCATCTCTTCCTTTTAAGCCTCTCTGCCATCTCCACACTTTCCCTTCCATCATAATCTTTTCTCCTCACCTTTGCTCCTCAGTAAAATGATCCACACTAGTTTGTTTTGGGGGTTTTTTTAATACCAGTTAAAGATTATTCTTAGTTTTTGTATCAAGAATCTGGTAAGTTTTGAGAAGGTAACTAGAAAAAAAAACAGATCCAAATAAAACATTACTGTCTACTAACTCTAGATGAAGTTTATCTACACTGACCTATGTCAGATATCATATATTTTATTATTTTTACATATTTTTAATAGGTTAGAATATTAGGATGCTCTTCTCCTAACACTTTGCCAACAAAGCTAACAAACAGAATTCATTATTAATCAAGTAATAACCTTTTTCAAATAAATAACCTTAATAAGCTATCACAGAAAGGATTTCTAGTCTGCTTGTAACTCTAACTGGATGATGAAAAAGGAGTTACTTGCACTTAGTGAACTTACAATGATTCTGATTACATCTTTCAATATTTTCAAGCTAACAGATGTCATCTCCATGCCTAAATATTTAATTTTTCATGTAACAATTGACACATTAGAAACAGGAAATTAAATATCAGACTTCCTTCAGTTTTCAAGTCTCAGTACATTTCTGAACTGTGAATGAATTAAATATTTAAATGAAAAATCACTGGATTAACCTGACACAAAAAATAGATCTCCCAGTAACCTTTATCAAAAATTGAGTTCATTTTTCAACATACTCAGTTGTGATTAATTTCAGCAATTCAGCTCATTCAATCTTGGACAACAATAAATACATACTGATACATTTATCATATTTAGAAATAAGTATTTATTTGACAATCTAAAATAAGTGAGAGACACATTAAGCAAAGTTGAAAAACTTCTGGTATTTTTAGTTTTGAAAAGAGGATCTTAAATAGAAATAAACTATTTCAAATAGACAAGACCTACAACAATCATCTAGTCCAACTGCCTGACCACTTCAGGGCTGACCAAAAGATAAATTAAGGGCATTTTCCAAGTGCCTCTAAAGCCCTGACAAACCTGAGGCAGTGACCACCTCTCCAAAAAGCCACTGCAGTTGCTTAAGCTTTATATTGAAGAGCAGATGAACTACAATTAAAAGATTTATTTTCACAAGGAATTCCTGCTAGAAAAACTGGGAAGGAACACCTTGTTCCCATCAAAGAATCACTTACCTTTAACAGTCTCTATCAGCTTGGGTTTGGGAAGCTGAGATCTGGGAGAGGGAGAGTTGAATCTCAGGTAGGGTCCTTTTTTAAGCGTGCTACGGTGGCCCTGGTAAATGGGTTTCCCATAAACTTGAGACAGATAATCTTCATTTTGGACCTGTGCAGTTTCATCTACAGCTCCCTGATGGACACCAAAAAGGAAAGAAAAATTAGTTTACAATTCTTCATTTATGTAAATTGGAGCAAGACAGAGATGGCACTTTCTTTTTGAATTAGTACACCTGCACACAGTATTTTTTACATCAATACTGAACAGTTTTTTTCCAGAAAAGCTTGGGAACTCACATCTGCCCTTCTTTCTTTGCTCTGCACATTTTCAGAAAAGGAAGTTCTAGACTTCTGTTTCTTTGTGTTATCTTCCACGTGGTTCTGCAATGGTTTAGCTGCAGGTAAAGGCTTTTTTGGCAAGCATCCTTGGGTGTTTTGAGTTTTCTCTTTAATTTCTTTCTTGGTCTTCATAGCCCTGAGGTTTTGAACTTTCTTGTTCCATGGCGCTTTTGGATCATACTTCTCTTTTTCTGAATCATTTCTTGTCATTTCAGCCTAAATGGGGAACATAAATGTAATAAATGGAGATTTTTTTTGTCTTCAAGGCTATCAGCAGAGTGTGTGGATAACTTTGAAGCTCTGAGAAAGGGCCTGTTTTTCACATTAGCCAGCAAGTGAGACCATTTTCATTAAACAACTACAGTTTTAAAACAGAGAGAAATATTTCATTACAGCTGACTGCATGTCAGCAATAACAAGCAGCATTCTCATGTTTTCAAGGGGTGAGTAAATCACTTTACTGTGGACATGAAAGAACAAAGGAAGGTGGAAAAACGTAACCCAAAAATCCAAACTCATTTTCCCAGCCCTACCTGGATTTCCTCACTTGTTGCCTTGATCAACTCATCCACAGTCCTTCGGACATGAATCTCATCCAAGCCATCTCTGAAACAGAAGACAGAACCATTTTAGGGCAGTGCTTCTCAAATTGCACAGATTTGTTCCTGGGAAAGGAGAGACTCTTAAATGCTCTAAAAAGAAAAGCCCAGAACCCTGACTGTGAGATTCTGCACCTCTACACTCCCCCAAAAGGCATCAAGCAAAATTTAGAGTCCCAACCCCAAATCTGTTCTTGCATGGTGCCACCTGCAAACCCCACTCTCTGCTGGTAAATATTGACATTATTACAAATATTTTAGGAATAAGAGGCAGTCATGTGCCACTTCCTACTTTGATCACAACTGACAAACTAAGAAAACAAAAGTATTCCAACTTAACAAAAAAAGCAGAAGACAAATTGCTACATCCTCTAAAAGATAATGAGGGCAGATAACAAGCCTAAAATAAACCCTTATACATACAGAATAGCTACCATCCTCAGGAAAATTCAAGTTTAGATTGCATTTTAATAGAAAATTCCATTATGATTCAAGCAGGATTATTTAACACAACTAACAAAGCAAAAGCTCAAAAGTCAAAGATCTGTTGTGAGGTGATTAAATTTTGTAAATCTACAGGTTTATGAGGCCTTTTCTGCTCTGAATAATTAAACTAGGCTTCAATTTTCTTGTTAATGCAAGCTGGTATTATAACAGTTAAATGCCCTGATAGCAGAGCAGTTTGTCCAGCTGATAAAGCCTCAGAAATCAGATTTAAACACCTGACAAAGATCACACCACAAGGGTCGAAAAATATCCAAATTTCAAGAATCAGATAATGATTGCTAGAAAGAGCCAATAAATCCTTTTTGCAGGGGAGAGCACGAGCTCTTCAATGCCCAGATTTGGAAACACCAATCTCACAAAGCACTGAATTGTAGGGTCTGACCTGTTTGCAGTCACAGTATTAGTGAAAGAAGACAGGGCATCTCCTCCTTTTGCTTGAGTAACAGCTTCCAGATTCTCCTCAAAGACTTTTTTATTGTTTTGCACTCCTCTCAAAGTCCTTTCAGCATCTGTCATTACAGAACTTGGCACTCTGACATTTTGAAGGATGGATGGTTTGTTGAGCAGATGATGTTCAGGAGGATCAAGTAGAAAAGGTGGAATTTTGGACTAAAATTGAAACAGAATCTCTAGCTTTTAATCAGAGATTGTAATTTTGATATTAATCTGTTATCACATCAATGCCATCATATGAAATACTGCCCATGTGCACTACCAGCAGCTTTAATTACCCAAGAACGTTCATTATGTTGCAAATATATTTAGAGAAGTGAAAGACATCCAAAAGATCTCAAATGGAAAAGGATGTGAAGTATGAGAGGCAATGCTAATCAGGCTAATAAGCATGTGAAAAGCTGGCAATTAGATACATGAAGTATCACAAGCAAATCTCTCCATGTAACAGTAATTAAATATAATTAAGAGCCTAATAAAAGCCCAAGTCCCCTAAATATGCATTTGTTTGGCATCAATCTACCCAAGAAACACCAAGCAATACTTGTAAGTTTTAACAAGTTAAATCCCTCAGCAGCCCCTTGATCCTCTTTCACTTTTACTCATTTTCACTTTTCAGAAGGAACAATGAAAGCTCTCACTTTGCAGAACCCTTTCACAGATAAAAATCGAGCATAAATTAGCTGCTAAGCACAAAAGAAAAGGACACAAACACAGGAAACAAGGCCTCACATTCATTCTCACACTCCTGAGGAAAAACCCAGAGGCCCATGAAAATGTAATGGACATTAAACAGTGATAAATGTACATTTTAAAAAAAAAAAAGAACTCTCAAACCAAAATACTCGGACTCAAGTAGACTGTGAAAACATCAACTAAATGAACAGAAAAAAAAAAATAAATCTCACAGATCACAACTCAGTTTTGGCTTCAAGGCTACCTTTTTGTCAAATCAGAATTAAACAAGAGTTTCTGTTTGAACAGATATACTGCAACAATGTCATCCCAAAACAGGAATCAACACTCTGATCACATGACCTTGGGTTTGGCCTGGCGAGAAAAATATAGCAAATATAGCAAATTATTTCTCAATTTTATATAGGCTTTCATTCAAAGTTTCATTGAAACTTTTTGACAAATACTAATTCAATAAGACAAGTAAAATCTGTGAGAACAGGTAAGAAATACAGATACCTGATCAATTATAAATTGATGGAGACTTGCTAGTGAGACCCAGATCATGAAATGGTGACTGGATCTGTTAAATATGTAAAAAATGCTGGTAGCAGCAGCCCACACTGTGCCCATCTGACACTGCAGCTTCCTGCCTGACATCATCCCCTCAAGGGATTTACTAGGACTGAAGCAGATAGGAATAATGTGATCTGCACAGGAGCAATCCTTTAACAAACACCCAGGTGTGCAACAGGCAGGCAGTGAGATTTCACTGCAAACACATTCAAAACTGTTTCAGCATCAGAGTATTTTACAGAAAGCCCAAAAACTCACAAAAGAAGCACACATAAAAAATTCAAGGTGTACCTTAATAAGATCACTCATGTCAGATTTCCATGAACTTGCTTCCTAAGAAGACAGAAGAAGAGCTGTTGAAACTTGAAGGTAAAATCCACAGGAGATGTTGGATCAGTTTCACTGGCCACAATGAATTCCTTGGGTTAGAGCACCACCTTCTGTCCTCAGCTAATTCAGACTTTTATTTTACCACAGAGATGGTTTAACATTTACCAAAAAATTTATCATTATCTCACTCTACAAACCTCTCAGTGATGAGGAGTCAGCAGCTAAGTGTTTAATTGACCCAACTCTCCATTTGCTAAGTCATCACTTGTCTTTCTAGTGACCTTTTCCATAAGAGAAATGTCACATTATTTCTGTAACTGTCTTTCTCCCATTCCTTATCCCATCTCATCTTGTTCTGTTGCCTGTAGTAAGGAATGGTACTTGTTTAAATTTTTAGTAATAGTGCTAAGAAAATATTTGCAACCTCAGTGGGGCACAAAGCACCTGTTCCCTCTGCAGTAAGGACAGTTAAACACAAAACCCACAAAATGCTACAAAATCTGTAAAAAAATGCATCAGCTAGGCTGTAAGATATGACAGATGAAGCTGCATTTTTTGAAGACACATAATACAAAATATTTTTTAGGGAAATATGCAAGTTGAAACTTTCAACCACAGAAATGAACCAGCAGAATCAAAGTTACTACATTTCAAGCCAGGGGAATTTTCAAGCTTTTCTTCTTCCTCACTGTGTATATTGACAAGGACAGAGAAGCCCACAGCAGACAGGTGGAACCAGGAATGGCACCAGGTTAAGAGATAAAAGCCTCAGTTGTCAAAAGCCCCATGTTGTCAGCACAGAAGCAGATCTTGCACCCCCAAAGGTAAAAAATCATTAGCACAAAAACCAGCACAAGGATTCTATGCCAGGCAATTCCTTGGAAACAGCACTCAATACAAAAAAGAAGTGGCAAAATGAGAAAGGAAATGGTTAAATCATCCCTAAAGCTGGCTGGAGATAAATGTAACACTGTTCTTTCCCAAATGGGAAAATTACATCAGGTTCTGTAGCTCTGCAGAGAACAGGCACTGAAAATATCCAAAACCTTAAAACAAACAAATAAACAAACTTCTTTTTTTTCCTCTTTCTATTCCTCCCTCTCTCACACTTATTTTATGTCTGGGATAATGGCAGTCAGAGTCCATTGCACACCCAGAGCTTTTTATTTAGGCTCAAAACTCTTCCATACACAGAGACTCCAATATTTCAATTAATTGTAAACAAATGTGGGTCTTTTTACAGGTGCAGAAGTAAAAGCAACACTTTGACTGATACCATACCTCCATGCTTTTCTCCACAATTTTTATTCCCCTGATTCAAACCCCTGCTCATTGTGATTAGATTGACTTTACCTTCAGAATGTTGTGCATTTCTCTTCTCAACTTGCCAAGATCTTGAAGTAAATCATCTGCTTTCTGCACTGTTTTCTCAATTGAATTGTAGCTTGCAAAAGGAAGTGCTTGCAATGCAGGCAAAGCATTGTGTCTGAGGGGAGAAACACTCCTGGTTACACCTCTTGTATCTCCTGAGGTGGCCCAAGAAAGGATTCAATTGTGAAACCAAGCAGGAATTTACACTGCAAGTACCAAACCTTCAGATAAACTGCAACTTGCTCTGCCATCTGAAGTTATAGAGAGGTTATTGGGTTTTCTCTGTTCACCACTTAACACCTTCAGCAGTATCCTTTTACTTTCAATAATGAAATTACATCTAATAGAGCAACATTTAAACTTTGGATATCTTTCCGTTTGAAACAATTAACATTTTTGTGCATGCTGTTCTAAATTAGACAGCACATACTAGCAGTTTCTCACTGTATTAGTGAAATTATAACTTTACATTATTGCCTGGGGAAATTTTGCTTCAGACTGCATGGCTAAGAACATTTCTTCATGCATTTTAAAGCTTAGGAATTGTTAGGTGGATATTGCTCCTGAAAAACACTCCAAGTGCAACCCATGACCTCTGAGAGAGGTGTTGTGAGCTATCCATAGCAATAAGCCTTCACCTGCCTGCAATTTAACCACATGATTGTGGAATATTAGAGCTGGAAGGGACTCCACAAGAGTCCAACTCCTGGCACTCCACAGACACCCCAACAATCCCACTCTGTCCCTGAGAATGTTGTCCAAACTCTCCGAATTCTGTCAGGTTTGGGGCTGTTCCCATTCCCTAGGGAGCCTGGGCAGTGCCCAGCACCCTCTGGGGGAAGAACCTTTTCCTGATATCCAACCTAAACCTGCCCTGGCACAGCTCCAGCTGTTCCCTCAGATCCTGCCAAAAGTAATGCAAAAATAGAAATACCCCAGCACAGCTGTACCAGACTCAAGGACCACACCAGTGACTCTGTTACACCATCAGTGTGTAATGCACATCCCTAAATTTCATTGGAACAGACAGAAACTCTTCCTCAGTTCTGGATTGTTGTGTTTATCCACCTGTCTCTCTCAGGATGCCAGCTCCTTTCATTGCCGCTTAATGCTGTCTTCTTGGAATAATCCATTTGCTTCAGTGGTATTTCTTGGGCATTCAAAACATCTTCGAGGCGTTTCCCTTCACCTAAAATAAAGCAGAAAAAATGAAAGTTAGGTTAGCTCAATACATTTAATACTTTCTTTTCCTTTCCAGCATTTTATATTGCTCACCAAGGAGAAAACGAAACCATTTTTATATTTAAAAATATAGATCTATTTCAGATAAGGTAAGTCACTTAAAAGCACTAATTTATCTTTGAATGTCGTGTTTTAACGAGTCTGGGTTTCAGTTGCAGGGGTCCCTGTGGGGACCTTCCGGAGCCAATCAGCGAGCTAGGTTACGAGGAGCCAATCAGCGGGCCAGGTTTGAAGATTGACAGCCGGATAAACCAGTTAAAAGAGTTGAACACGCCCCCTGTGGACAAGCGCCTTTAAATACGAACAAAGGGCGGGAAAACGCTCCAGACTCCCGGCCTCAGAGGCGGTGCCATGGCCGGGTCGGGCTGGCACCGCTCGGGTCAGCGCGCTGCTCGGCTGCCATTTCTGCCACCGCCGAGGGACTGCTCAGCTGGCACTGCTTAGCCAGAGCCACCTCAGAATGGCTCACAAATGGACTTGGCTTTATTCTGGGAACAGCCCCAAGGCCGGGAGTGGCCGCTGCCGGCTCGGTCTAGGGGCGGCCACATGGCCGCAGTCTCGGCATGATTGGCAATGGACTGGGTTTGTTCAGTCGTTTTCTGCCAGCCATGCTGCGGACTGAAGAACAAAAGCAGCGGCAGCAGTTTTGTTTCTTTTTCCCGGCGGGGCCCACATGGTCAGCAGAGAGATGCATGAGAAGGGATGGCAGGCGACCTCGGCTCTGATGAGTTTCACTGAGCAGTCCTGCTGAAACTCTTAGATTAAATCACCACTGTCTTTAGTTACTTATGAGTAAGTGACTTATACACAAAAGTAACACTTTCCAAATCTTTGGAATATGTACATTCAAGTGCCAGCAACCCAACAGAAAAGGTCAGGAAAAGAATACACAAAGTAACCACCAGGCCATACTGGTTAGTTCAGTGGAGTATAATACCTTCTCTTGTAGGTTTGGGAATATTTTCTTTTCCAATTACAGAGTTTTCTTTCTCTGAGATTTTCCCATTTTGGGGTACAGGTTCTGGAGCATATCTTCGAGGAACTGGTGTATTTAGAGGAGATTTTTGTATATGAACCCCATGATTTGGAAAATGTCTTGAATATGCTTCAGGGAACACTAAAAAAAAACGTTATTCAAAAGTTAACAATGTTCTTCAAAGGAAATGGTATCATAGAATCACTGAATAGTTTGGGTTGGAAGGGACTTTAAAGATTATCCAGTTCCAACCCTCTGCCATGGGCAGGGACACCTTCCACCATCCCAGGGTGCTCCAAGCCCTGTCCAACCTGACCTGGAACACTGCCAGGGATTCAGGGGCAGCCACAGCTCCTCTGGGCACCCTGTGCCAGGGTCTCCCCACCCTCACAAGAATTTCTTCCTGGCATCTAATCTAAACCTACATTCCTTCAGTTTGGAGCCATTCCCCCCATCCTATCATGACCTAATCTTGTAGACTAAGAAAAAAAAATCTAGAAAAAACCCATATCAGGTCTACAAATTCTTCACAAAAATGCAAAACATTACTACACTGGTAAAGTAAACAGGAAGAAAATTTTATATTTCTGGCTGCTATCATAAAGGGATTAAAAAAAACCCAAACCCCACTGTAGTTCATCACAGGCTTCACACAGGTTATTTCTCAATAAGATTAAGTCCAGGCCCCTCCTGGTGCAGACTTAGTAAATCAAAAGTCTCACTTCAATTTAAACTGGAAGATACTAGAACATCATCAGAATGTCACAAAAATTATAAAGAGCATTGGGCTTTGATAAAACAAATTACACAAAAAAATGCTTACTACTCATTACTGATGTGATGCACAATTCATCATTAATGGACACAAGATTAATGCAAAACTAACAGTGAAAATAAGACAGTAAGAATTTGTCTCTACCTTGGGCAGGTGCAGCACTGGGAGGGAATAAACCCCTGTGAGATGAAGGTGCTTCGTTAGCGAGTGATCTCTGCTTTGGCTCCTCCCAGTGTCCTGTCAGGGGCCCAGAAGCAGGCACAGGACCCTGCTGCAGGCCACCACGGGTGCTCACTGCAGAGCTGATGAGATGGGACTGGGAGACAAAATTACAGAGTATTTCTGGTCATTAAATCACAGAATTGGTAAGGTTGGAAAAGACCTTTAAGACTACCGAGTCCAACTCTTGTCCCAGCACCACCCTGATCCCCACCAAAGCAAATCCTTCAGTGCCACATCCATGTTTTCTGAACACTTCCAGGGATGGTGATTCCACCACTGCCCTGTGCATGTTCCAATGTCTGACCACCCTTCAGTGAAGAAGTTTCCCTAATACCCAGCCAAAACTTACAAACCTGAGGCCATTTCCCCTTGTCCTGTCCCTTGTGCCCTGGGAGCAGAGCCTGACCTGCCCTAGCCCCACCCTCCTGTCAGGGAATTGTGCAGAGCCAGAAGGTCCCCCTGAGCCTCCTTTTCTCCAGGCTGAGCCTCCCCAGCTCTCTCAGCCCCTCCTGGAGCTCCAGACCCTTCCCCAGCTCCACTGCCCTTCTCTGGACATGCTCCAGCCCCTCAGTGACCTTCTCATTGAATGCTTTGACTTTCTTTGAGCCACTTCTACTGAATATTCTTTCTTTCCAATACTAAAAACCAATTCAAATTATTGTAACATTAACACTGAGATACAGAATAAATTATTAACCTGAAGTTTCTGCTTTGTGGCTTAGATACCTGAATATTCATTTGTTGCTCCTGTAGCTTTTCCAAGTGCTGAATCCGTTGCTCCATGAAAGCATTCATTTGTTTTTCAAGTTCTCTGACTCTCTGGTGGTAGCTGGATTCCTCGTGTTGAGCTTTTTTCATGTTTGTTTGCTGTTCAGACACTCGCTGCAGCTGCCTGTCTGTCTCCTGCAGTTTCTGAAGCAGTTCTGAAACTGAGTTCACTTTTGCTTCCAAATCATTTTGAACCTGCAAGAAAAGATTAAAAAAATACAACAAAGGGAAAGGAAGAAAAAAATCCATTATTGCAGAAGATGTGTGAGCATGAAAAGAACAAAACATCCTTCACAAAATCCTGGATTTGCATCCCAAAAGAAACAAAATTCTATTTGGCCTTAAAGTTTAGTGGTTTAGCAATATTGTGAATTTCTAATAGATAAATCAAGCATTGTTTTTGTCTTCTGCCTGTTTAGTTAAATCCAAATTAGTTCCCTCTGGTATACTGGTGTGTGAGTGTGAGATGACAAACACACAAAGCAGAGAGCAAACACATTCAGGCTCTCTGGAGCTGCTACCAACAATTTCAGGCTTGTTTGGAACATTTGCTATTTTAAGAAGACACAGAACTGCTACTCCCACGAGCTGCCCCCTCACCTTGAGAAGTGGAGCTGTCGTGGCAATGGCAGCAGCAGTGGCTGCTGCAATGGTTGTTGCAGGTTCAACTTCCCTGGGTGCTTCCCTACTGTCACCCCCAGCACTTTCCCTTTTTTCTGTGGAGGCACTTCCCAAGAGCTGCACCTTCACCTCCTTACGAACAGGAACAATCTGAGATCTATAAAAATAAAAGAAGGGCCTGTAAAACAGCATTTTCTCTATATCTCCTCCAAGCAAATGATTTCCCAAAAAACAGCATTGATATCATTTTTCTCCTGGGAGTTCTAACACAAGATTCTCCAGGGAATGAAATCAACTGAAAACACTTTCATACACAGAAAAAGAACACTGACAGAAAAAAAAAAAAAAAAAAAAAAAAAAAAACCACCACTTCTTCCTTACCAGGTATGAATTTGGGGGGAAAAAAAAGAAAAAAAAAAGAAGGTGTACAGAAACAGAACAGCTCATTCACCAACAACAATTCACACTTACTTTTGCTTTAATACTGCTCTCAGAGCCTCTTTCTGGCCAGTAGCATACTGAGAAATAAAAACATCATCTGTGGGGAAGGACAAACATCCTTTGTTGAGATAATTGGCACAAAATGTCTGTTTCACAGGTAGAGACAAAGTATTATTGCAAAACATTTAATTTTGCTCTGAAGAATCTGTTACCTGCAGGAACCACATCATCTATTGCAACAACTGTTTCCTTTCAGTAAGCAGAAAACTTAAATAATGGTAAGAGGAAGAGTAGGCTTCATTTAACACAATTTTTATAGCACTGAATGCTGGTATCTATAAAGTCAAATAATGATGAGTAAAGTCTAAATGGTAAGTCAAGCTCAGACAAACCAGTCAATAAATGCTGCAAATTCTGATTTGAAAAACATTTAATTTAGAAAACCCCAGAAACAGTATTTCCCTACCATCATCAAAAATTACAATGAATTTTCTCAATAGGTCATGCTAAAAGGATTGCAGGCTCTCCCTCACTCACTGTTTGCTGGGCAGAGGAAGCAAATGCTGGTAAGTCAGGTAGCTGCTGCCTGTGAGTGTAAAAGCATTGATTTCTGGACTTAACTAGGGTATTGATTTGTGTTTTTTCTCCTCTACACAGCTCCAGATATCCAAGAAACCTGCATAAGTGTGTTTTCTTTAAAAAACCTTCACTTCCCTAAATCTGATTGAAATTGGCAGATTCAGAAATTAAAGGAAAAGACACTGACACTGTGATTTCCTAGGATTCTTAGGGACTAGAAATACACTTTTTTTGGTACAGACTGCTTGAAGACAAGTATGCCTTTGTCTTCAAGAGGAAAATGGATCAAAACAAGCCCCTTCCCCAAACTGTCTATTCAGAGACATGAACAGTTTGGCTAACAAAAGGAATCTCAGCACTGGCACACTGGGATAAATCCCACTCAGTTAATTAAAAGAACATAATGCCAGTAAGAACGAGATAAAATTTGCAGAACTTAAGAATGTCTGTTACAATTATCATCTCTTTATCAAAGCAACCTTTGAATATTTTCACTCAGAAGTTTCTATAATGAAAAAAAAAAAACTAAAAGAAAACTTCCCTTTTCATTTAATTAATTACTTTCCTTACAAAAAAAAAAAAAAAAAAGAGGGTGAATGATGTGTTTTACCTTCAGGTTCAGGTCCTCTGCTACCTTCCAGCAGCAGCAAAGGGTGATCTTGTGCTGCAGCTTCTCCAGGATAATCCTTCATAACAAGAGCAGAAAAAGCAGAGATCAAAGCCTCTGCCAACAGCAGCCAATATTTTAGAGTCAGGTGGAATTACTGAGCACACAAATGGAACCATTTGCACCCAAGCAACACAAAGATCTTGGCAGAAAACCTGTGGTGACCTCTGCCACAGAATGGTCTGGCCACTCCTGTCAAGAACTCACATGGCATTTTAGGGACTAAAACTCCACAAACACAATTCAAATTAAAACCATCTATTCTAAATGCTAAGTAAGTTTATTCTCCTCAATTGTGGCCTAAGAAGCAGTAGTGAAACTGTGCCTGCTTAAGTTTAGAGAAGTTGCTAATTTTAGACAATTCAGGACTGCTCAGACAGAGAGAATTAAGCACTGCTGACACTCAGTGTTACATAAAGCCCCTCCAAAAACATCAGCAATAAATCCACATTCGCAGCAATTCGAAGCAGCTGCACAGTTGTGGTGCAGAGGCTGAGCCAAAATCTTGTGCTGCTTTTACAGGAGCTACAGCTTTTGAGGAAAAGTGTTCTCTTAGCTAGAATTGCAGGAAAGAACAGCAGCTTTTCTTACCATTTGGGATAAAAACATGGGCTTTGAATTTTCAACTGGAAGCAGACATTCTGGATATACTTTGGTGCTTAGGACTCCTAAAATAAAAGCAGTTTTACTGTGGTCAGAACCATTTGTGGTGCATTTTCTGTGCAGCTCCACATTTCCCTTCTCTGAATAGCTAAACACCACAACCCTCATAACAGAAATGACCACAGAGATTGAGCTGAAGCTTAAAAACACTGATGAATTCTGTGTCTGAATGGGAAATTTGATTTACACCACTGGGGAAACGTCTGAAAAACAGAACATTACTTAACATCCTTTAAGCAGGGGTGTTTAACATGGATTAAGCATTCCTGCCTCCATGGAAAGGGACAACTTCCACTATCCCAGGCTGCTCCAAGCCCCATCCCACCTGGTCTGGAACACTTCCAGGGATGGGGTTAGCCACAGCTTCACAGCCGGGGCTTCACAGCCTGCACAGCTCACTTTCCACGGGCAAAACAGTTTGGGAAAACAACGAGCGCTGACAACTGCAGTACGAGAAGGCAAAGACTCCTTCATTACACATCTCTGAAGCCAACTCTCAGCGCTGCCAGCCGTAAACCCGAGCTGAAGGCGGCTGTCACTGACTCACCTGCAGCGGCTCTGGGGGTCCCTGCCCCGCACGGAGCCCAGCCCGGGGTAACGCGGGCAGCTCCGTCCGCAGCCGAATCCCCCGGGCAAGGCGAGCCCCGGAGCTTGTGCCCAGCTGCGGTCACCGGGCTGCCGCCGCCCGGGGGCCGCTGGCTGTGCACCGCCGTGGAGCGCACCAGCACCTCGGCCGCCGTCAGGCTGCACAGCGAGTCCCGGCTGCTCGCCGCTTCCATGGCGGGGCCTCAGCGCTTCGGCCAGCGGAGCCTTCGCCAAGCAGCGACCCTGCGGGCCGGGGGCTGTGACAGCGGCCCGGGGGCTCCGGGCGGACACTGCTTCCAAAGGCGGCGGGCACGGCTGCCGTCCGTGAGAGCACCGCTCTTACCGACCCGGCCCCGACACCGCTATCCCAGCCTATCGCCAGCTGTACCAGCCCCGATCCCGCTATCCCGGCACCGATCCTGCTGTCCCGGTCCCGTTCCCGCTGTCCCGGCCCCGTTCCCGCTGTCCCGGTCCCGTTCCCGCTATCCCGGTCCCGTTCCTACAGTCCCGGTCCCGTTCTCGCTATCCCAATCCCGTTCCCGCTGTCCCGGTCCCGTTCCCGCTGTCCCGGTCCCGTTCTCGCTGTCCCAATCCCGTTCCCGCTGTCCCGGTCCCGTTCCCGCTGTCCCGCTTGGCGGCACCGGAAGTTCGCGGTGCCATGGCCACGGCGTCCCCTCCTCCCGCGTCCGGCGGGAAATGCGGGTGCGCCCCTCAACAGCGTCCGGCGGGAAACGCGCGGCCCCGAGAGGGTAAATCGGGCGGCGGGTCGGCGCGCGGCCGATTCGCGCGGCCCGTGGCGAATCTGCGGGCAGCCGGGCCCGCCGCGTGCGCGCGCGCGTGTGGCGAATCTGCGGGAACGGCGCGCGGGGCGGTGAGAGCGCGCGGGCCCGGAGCGCGGGAAGGGACGGGAGGGGGAGCGGGAGCGCGCTCGTGAGGGACCGGGAGCGTTCCCGTGACCTGGGAGAGCCCGTGTGGGACCGGGAGTGTTTCTGAGGGACCGGGAGCGTTCCCGCGGCCTGGGAGAGCCCGTGTGGGACCGGGAGCGTTTCTGAGGGACCGGGAGCGTTCCCGTGACCTGGGAGAACCCGTGAGGGGCTGGGAGTGACCGGGAGCATTTCCGTGACCTGAGAGAGCCGTCTGAGGGGCCGGGAGTGTCCTGAGGGACCGGGAGATTTCCCGTGACCTGGAAGAGCCCGTGAGGGACCGGGAGTTATCGGGAGCATTCCCGTGACCTGGAAGAGCCCGTGAGGGACCGGGAGCGTTCCCGTGACCTGGGAGAGCCGTCTGAGGGGCCGGGAGATTTCCCGCGGCCTGGGAGAGCCCGTGAGGGGCCGGGAGCGCTCCCGAAGGCCCTCAATGGAGAAATCCCCGCTCTGCCCCAGGGATTTTTCCCGGTGCCGGGCTCGTTGGGAATCTGTCGCTCTGCTCCCGGTGTTGGGCCGGGGCTTGGCTGAGCGAGTGATTCCCGAGGGAGAGGAACTCCATGTGCCTTTGGAAGGGAGAACTGGAGGATGGAGTAGAAGGAAAGGATCAGAAAAATAAAGCTGAACGTGTTAGCCTCAGGTTTTGGTTTTATTTCGTGAGAAGCGTCAGCCAGGTGTGATCTCACTTAAACAGGAAAGTGCTGGTAGGAAAATGTGTATTTTCCCTCAGGCCTGACGCCCATACACGTGTTCAGTGTGCGCTGAGGGGCTCTCCTGGTGCCTGAGGCCAGGCTGACTGTGGTAACTCACCTTTGGTTGGATTTCCACCTCTGATCCCTTCTCCTCCAGAGCAGGGGCCAGGCCAAATGCAGGAGACAGTGAATGATAACACCCTGTGCACCAGCGACACCTGGCTAGCCCCTCTTATCTCACCCTGGCCTTCTCACTTCATTAAATGCCTCTGGCCTCTTAAAATCTATTTGTTTGGGCTTCTTTTAAATCTGCTGTAAATCCGTTTGTGGTTTAGTAATTCCCCATGATAAAAGAACTTTCTCTACAACCTGTGGGGAATTTACCTTGATGCAATTCTTTGACTCAGGATTTTTATTCTTTGAGACATTTCTTTGACTTGATGTTTTTACTCTTCTTTTTCCTTTTCAGAAATACTTGCATGGTGTTCTCTGTGTGCAGCTGCAAGCAAAGGTTTAAAGAGACATTTCAGCTTTCTTTTTATGGAGCCAGGTGATAGTTACAGCTGATTCAGGTGGTTAGTGGGAATTACAGTGGGATTTATTGTCTCTCTCAATCACTCTTCTTCCCAGAAAAAAAATGCAGCTCTTCTCAAAAAGATGGGGAAAAAATCCCAAACACGGGGCTTGTTTGTTTTGCTCAGAGAGACTTGTCTTAATATCTCTCTAGAACACCAAATTATATTTGGAAGAGCCCCAGGGCTTTTCAGGAAGGGAGGTTTCCCAGTTCTTGCTCCTTTCTGGTGAACCAGCACATCCAGACTGTGTGTCCCTTGCAGCAGAGGTTTGTTCAGAGACCTCCGTTTCCTGCAGTGTGAACATCCCTGCTTGGAGGGGCAGTGCTGAGTTTTTCAATCATGTTTAGCCCACGGGAAGGGCCTCCCTGCTCTGTAGGATTAAACCTGAGCCGTGCAGGAGGGTGTGAACTGCTCTGTAGGAAGCTCTGCGCTGTGTTGGCTGAGGTGCTGAGCTCTCTTTCATCACCCTTTTAAAAGCTTTTATCAGAGTTGGAGGGAAAGGGGAGAAGCAGCAGGAAACCTTGAAATAATACATTTACCAGCCTTTGGAACAAACCAGATCGGCACATTCCTGGGAACGTTCAGCAGCTCGTTTTTAGATGTGAGGCTGATTTATAGCTGAAGGTGCAGCACAGCCTTGTAATTTCACCCTGGAATGTGTGAAATACCTGTACTGGGACAAGAGCTTCAGGCACTTCAGATCAGATGCTGCCCTTGTGCTGATGTGAATCAGAGCCTTTCCCAGGTGTCAAAGCTCTGTGAAACTACAGCTTCAATCTGCCATTTCCAATCTTGCCAAATCAGTCACAGAAAGACAGGGATCGGGTTTGCTGTAAACACAGATGGTGAAGCAATGCTGAGTGTGAGAAAATGGCACCGACAGGTGAAGCTTTGAGCTTCCCGCCTTTGGCAAAGGACAAAAGTCTTCCCTGCCCCCTGCAGTTTCTGTTTAATTATCTACATACCCTGCCCGGAGAGAATTGTCACTGGTCTGGTTTTCTCACAGGCTGAGGAACCAGAGAGGGGGAGTTGCCGTCATTTCTCACTGGTTACTGCAGGTGATGGCTGTGTCCATTCTCCTGAAACAAATCGGGGATTTAGGATAGAGGAGAGAGGCTGGAGAAGGATTTTGGATAATGGCATGGGGTGACAGGACAAGGGGGAATGGCTTTGCACTGCCAGAGTGAGATACTGGAAAGAAGTTCTTGGCTGTGAGGGAGGTGAGGCCCTGGCACAGGGTACCCACAGCAGCTGTGGCTGCCCCTGGATCCCTGGAAGTGTTCCAGGCCAGGCTGGAGGGGGCTCGGAGCACCCTGGGATAGTGGAAGGTGTCCCTGCCCATGGCATGAGAGTGGAATGAAATGACCTTGAAGGTCCCTTCCATCCCAAACCATTCGGGGATTCAGGGACAACCTGAATAAAACCTGGTTCCTTGTTAGCCACCATATCCTCCTGCAGGTTCTCCTTCAGAATAATCTGTGACCTGTCTGCCCATGAGGAATTCTTGCATCTTACATCCCAGAATCACCTGTGCCCCTGGCTTCCAGTCTCTGAACTGGCTCCCTGTGCAGGGATAAAGTGTGGTGTTAGGAGATGTCACCATCCCTGTGCTGCTGGGCAGGGGCGTAGGGACAGTTCACTCTTGTCAGAGCGCCCTGCTGCTGTTTTTAGTTGCTTCATTTTCTTTCTGTTGTAGAAATAATTGTTGCTGCCTCTTTGTTCATGTTCAGGCAGCTTGTGTACCCCTTCCCTTCCCCCTGCTGAGAGACTGCAATAGCTAAAGCTCTCTAAAACTGGAATGTCTTGCCCAAAAATTGGCAAAGCATAATAGAAGATTAATTGTAAGTAGCCCTTGCTAAAGGACTGAAAGAACTTCTATTTTCCCCAAAGTGATTGCACTTCAGTGCTCATTTTTCTTCCACAAGTTGAATTAAACTGAAGGAGCTTGTTCTTGCCAACATGTGATATTAGTTTGCATCACCATCTGTGATAATAGGTCTTAGATAACATGGAAATTAAGGGAAAAGGAAGACTAGGCTTCAGTCTTCTAGGAAACCTGCAGGGATGCTTTCAAGCCTTAACTTGTTCAGTGTGTTGGATTAGGAATGTGAGTCTTCCTTGAGGATGCTTGTTTAAATTCTTGGATCCATGGCTGTTTACTTCTTTCCTTTTTCTGTTTCCTTCCTGTAAGGCCATTTTCATTGTTCTATGTTTTTCTTGCATTTAATTCTCTCAAATGACCACAACATTTGCTGTAGTTCAGGCTTTTGGTGCAGCTACCCAGAAACCAGGCTCTGCACCTTGGGCTGCATCTCTTCAGTGACTGCCAGTTTATATTTGCCTTTTTTTCCTTACCTTTTTTTAATTTTTTTACAGATCATATCTAAAGTCAATGAAACTCTGAGGCTAGAAAGTGTTACAGCTTTACTCCTTCCCCAGCTCCTGCCCTAAGCTTATTTAGTAAGTTTGATAAAATAAATAAGTTATTCTGTAAGTCACTTTAGCTGTGTGAACTGTCCTAAAAGACTTTAAAGGAGAGCAATTAGCAGGTGGATCTGGTAAGGTTTCATGCCTGGAATTATCTTGGATGGTTTTTTAACTGAATACATTCCCAACAGGTAACTTCCCTTTGAGTGAATGGCATGGAAGTTTGCTAGCAAAATTGCATTTACACACATTTCAAGGATGCACAAAATTCCATTCTGATGTAAATTGTGGCAGTTCATATTTATGTTTTTTATTTAAAACTCGACTTTTATCCTCACCTTTAGGTGACTGAGGCAGAGGTGGTGAACATGGCTGGACAAATATCAGAGTCTGATCAGATCAAGCAGGTGAGATGCTGCACTTGGGAGGGGTGGCTTTGAAAGTCTTGTGCTGCTCTGTCACACAGAGTGGAAGGTGTAGGGCATAGAGAAGGACAGAAACACTGAGCTTTCATCTGAGTTAACACAGCCAAAATTTCAACAGATGACCAGTGACAACCAGCATGTTTTGTGTACAAGCAGCTTTTGGTGCTGAAATCTTGACTAAATGTTTCTAGTGACATGTCCTTCAGATTTTCTTACACCATGCAGCTGTATTTGAGAAAAATAAAGACTGATTTTTTAATATATTTTTTTAATATTTGTTGTCCAATTTTTATTTACAGTTCAAGGAATTTCTTGGCACATACAATAAACTTACAGAAAATTGCTTCGTGGACTGCATAAAGGATTTCACTAGCAGAGATGTGAAACCAGAAGAGGTAGGTGATGGCTTCCAATGATCCTTTGGTAGAATTGCTGTCCAGCATTCCAATTTCAGAAGCAACTTAAAAAAGAGTTTTGATCCAAAGCCAGGCAGAAGCCTTCAGTGGAGTGTGGGTGTCTGGTGTGTTGCTTCCAAGAGTGTCCCATCCCAGACCAGCTTGGACAGGGCTTGGAGCAGCCTGGGGTAGTGGAAGGTGTCCCTGCCCATGGCAGGGGTGGAACTGGATGAGCTTTAGGGTTCCTTCCCACCCAAATCATTCTGGAAGTGGTTCAGAATCTGCCCAGTCTCCACTGAATACTGGCTGCTGATTGCAATTCCATGTGTTTCATTCCCTGAGCTCTCAGTGGAGGTTCTTGTGCCTTCACTCTCCCGGCTGGTAACTCCATGGCCATGGAAGCTGCCCACCTACAGCCTGCATCTCATTCTTTGAGGAATCCTGCTGAAATATTTGTTTACCTGCCCACGTTCCTGCTTTGTAGTGAGTCATGGGAACACAGCTCTGGCTGTTAAATCCACTTCCCTGCACTGCAGGAAGCTCTCTCATGTTGTCATCTGCAAAAAGATTAAGCTCTCTGTAAGATTAGTTGCATGTTTTTGCTTCTCCTCGCCTGTTGAGAGGCTGTTTCAGAGCCTAATCATTTTGTTGGTTCAAAATCTAATAACCTTTGCTTGACTCTGCTGGCAGGAAAAAAAAAAAAGCCTAAAATTTTAAACTAACCATTGTTTTTGAGCCTTTTCTGCCTCCTTGGAGTTCAGCTCCTCACTGCAGGCAAAACTCATGTTTCCTTTCAGCTTTGGTTCTGTTGCCCTGAACAGAGCTCTCTTAGCCTCCCAGGGCAGATTTCCTCTTTCCCTGTTCTTCTCTGCATCTGCTTTAGTGGAATTCTATTGTAGGTCATAACTATTCTGGATTAAAGACTACTTAGGTCCAAAAAACATCCTTAGGTTCTTGGAGCAACCTGGACTAGTGAGAGGTGTCCCTGCCATGGCAGGGGGTTGGAATGAGAGATGATATTTAAGGTCTGTCCCAACACAAACTGTGTTCTGATTGTGACCTGGGGTTTTTTAAATTCTGTGGATTGCAGATGGTTCATGTCTGGTAGCACTGGTTAACAGTGGAACTAGGAAGAAATTTCCTTCTGGGAAGTTCTGCCATATTGTCCATTATGGGATTTCTGAAAACAGGACACTTGTCTAGATGGACACTGCTCTGTCTGCTGTGGAAATTCCCATGTTTCTCTTGAGAGTTGTAGTTCCTTATTAAATAATTGAGATTAATACCTCCATGCATCCCCTTTGGGATCCTACACTGGAAAAAACCCAACTTCTGAGCCTTGCACAAGTGCCAGTGCAAGCCTGGGCTTCCCAGCAGTGTGTCACACACGCCGCTCCCTCTGGCAGCAGAAGCTCAGGGCAGTTCCAAGTTGTTTCCAAGGGAGACTCCACTGCTGCTCAGCAGGTTTGGCTGTAGCTGCTGCCAGGCTGAGGACAGAGAAGGGCAGGTGCTGGGTGGTGTGTGGAGCTTGCTGGGGTTTTGTCTAGTTCATTTTCATCCATTCTGCTTTTCACATCCCTCTGTACCGAGCAGAACCAAAGCAATGTCTGCTTTCCCAGGCTAAGGGGTTGGCTTTCCTTTCTGCCCAAATTTGTTATCTTTGCAGTGATAGAAAGGTTTTCAGCCATGGCACAGAATATCCAATTAGTAGAATCATAGCTCAGAAATAAGCTCAGAACTCTTTCTCTACACTTAAAGAAAGAAAGCACTTCAAATTTGAAAAACACTGTGGGTGGAGTAAGGCTCTGGTGTTTATTTCCCAGTCCAGCTGACTGATGTACTCCGGTGGCTTTGCTGAAGGGTGACGAGGCAGGTACAGAAGGCTGATAGAGCCAGTGGGAACAAGGGTAAGAAAGGGTTAAACTGAGTTAGCAGAGAGCAGATCATATTCGGCTGTCAAATCCAGTATGTGTTTGTAAACAAAATTAAAACAAAATTTACTAATTTAATAGATTTCAATATTAATTTCAATATAGTTCAATTCCACAAGGGGAGCCCAAGGACATAAGGATGCTATCTCCTAAGTCCAGGGTGTTTTCCATGGAGACTTTAATAAGAGAATGAATATTAGTAGATGTTTCAGGCACACCTGAACAACTCAACTTTACATTTTCTACTGCCCTCATCTTGAGGCTTGACAAATGAGATGTACTCACTGACTTGTGTTTCCCTGTCTGTGGTGATACTTTGGGTCCTGGGTGTGGGGACATGTTTGATTTACTGTCTGAAGCCCTCTGTTTCCCTCTTGCTGTAGATAACTTGCTCAGAGAACTGCCTGCAGAAGTATCTAAAGATGACACAGAGGATCTCCATGAGATTCCAGGAGTACCACATCCAGCAGAATGAGGCTCTGGCAGCCAAGGCAGGACTGCTCAGCCAACCTCGTTAGACCAGAGCCATGTGCTCAGACTTAAACTGTGCCAGTGTTCCCTGGCCAAGAACACATTGGGGGATTCCTGCTGTCAGGATGTGTGTCCAGCAGCTCTGAGCAGAGCTGTGGGTGCTGCTCAGGCAGTGGGAGCCATGAAGGGTTAAACAGGAGCTCAGTCCTGGTGGCCTGGCAGTGGAATTTGTTTCCACAAGGGAATGATGCAGATACAGCTTTTCCCAGGGCCCAGACTGGTGTCTGAATTTCAGGGGTGGTGGGAGGGCTCGCCTGCCTTTTGCTGAGACTGGTTGAGATGAATCAATATAATGTGGGGAATACACTTTTTTATTTAATTCAAATAAAATCAGCGGGAGTCATAGACACGTGTGTGTTCTTTCCAAAGAGCCATTTCTGGGATATTGGAAAGCAGCATTTTGTTTGCTGGGGGCTCTTTGCTCAGCTGCTTCAGAGTTCTGTTCATTCACTGCTGCTTTAGTGCCCCAGATTATCTTTGCCTGTGCCTCACGCTGTCATGTACAGGGGACACAGGGGCACCAGCAGCACCTGTGCCTGAGGCAGCTCCTGTGCACCCTTTGGAGCCCCAAGGGGCCCTGCCAGCCCCCCTGCCTGGCCTGACACACTGCAAGCACTGAGCTTGCTGCAGTGTTCTCCTTCCTGCAGGAAACACAGGCTCTGCACGGCACAGGGGCTGTCCTGCTGCAGCACAAACCCAGAGGTTTGGGAGGCAGCTGGATTGGGTTAGGGAACACAGCAGTGCTTTGGAAGGCTCCTGACAGCTGAACTGCAGTCAGGGCATTAGTGCAGTGGAATGACAGTCACCAGCACCCTGTGCTTTGGTTTTAACTCCTAAAATACAGGAACTGAACATCAGGGGCACCAATTTTGAGATTCCAGGTGATGAGGAGTGAACCAAAGCTATTTCATGTCAGCTGCCAGGTTCTGTTATTTATAGAGAGGCAACAGCAAGGAACAGAAAGGGCAGGAAGACTTTTGTTGCTACCTTCTCCACCTTTTTATTTCCAGCAGCAGCTTGAATGAGTAACAGCTGTCCAGGCTGTGGATTCCTGGCCCCTGAGGGCAGCACCAGCTCTCTGTGCTGCTGCTCCAGCTCTCCTGGAACCCTGGTCCTGTGCTTGCAAAGGTGGAAGGAGCCGGTGTGATCCTCCAGTCTCGTGTGTCTGTCTCACAGCCCCTTCCTCCTTTGCCTGGGCCTGGTTACCCTGGAGATGGAGAAGAGCTGGCTCTGAAATAGGGAAGGCTAAAAACCAGCCCAAATAAGGCAGCAAATCTCCAATGTCCTGTTTTTTCAGAGTATCAGGCTAAAACTGTCCAGATTGTTTGCTACAAGCAGGCTACAAATGTTGCAGCCAGCTAGAATTATTAGGCATAGTAAAGACTGAAGGCTTTCCTTGAAGCAGCTTTATTTTTGTTAAACATTTGAAAGTAATCCACAATTGAGATTTTCCACAGGCTCTTTATGTGCAGAGAGTTGCTCAGAAAAGTGCCTGAAGAGTTTAAACTGACAGAAGTGGAGGATTTTCTGAACAAAGCACCTTGGGGCTAAAGTGAGGGGGCTTAAAAAAATGGTTTTCTCTCATTTCACTACTTGGAGGTAGGAATATATTTAAATGTTTATTAGGGCAGATTTCCTGAAAAAAGGTTAATCCAGTTTTAAAGGGCCTTAGTTAATAGATTACACTTTCAGGTGTGGATAACCAGTTTTGTCAAAGCTCTTGTTTCTCTACAAAAATGTTGTGGTCTTTCAAATCCAGGTGACAGGTTGCATACAGACAACACAAATACATTTGAGCTTGGAAATAAAATGGATCCATGTAACTAAAGCATTCAGGTGATAAAAATAAATAATAAAAATGGTTTTACTCTGGATCCTAACAGAAAGACAACAGCATTTTCTTAAATGTTGCTAAGGGGTGCCAAGAGGAGGTGAATGACCTTGCTGAGGCACAATAGGTGCAGGAATGATGGAAGAAGGAGCAAAGGGTGAAAAATGGGAAGTTGCTGAGGAAGGAACTGAGAAAGCTGTGGAAAAAATGAGCCAAAGTGGAGGTGGGAGGGGAGGGAGCAGGAGGGCAGGCTGCCAAAATCCAGCTCAAGGAAACTGAGCTGGTAAACAGAGGCTCATTTGGAGGAGACGCTCACTGCAGCAGTGACAGGAACACGCAGCCTTCCTGCTGGAAACACACACAATTACTGCTCTGCCCACAGAAACAGAACCATTCCAGCAGGAAGGGTCAAATGAGAGCCTTGCTCCAGAGTGCCCTGGACAGCAGCAGTGCTGGCACAGCCATCAGATCAGTCAGCTGGAAGATTGTAATAGAGGCTCCTTGAATTCTCTCCAGGATAAAAGCAAAGCCCCAATTTATGTAATCCCCTGCTGAGAGCTTCGACTGCTGAGCTCTGTTGGAAGGCAAGAAAAGGAGTGACTGCAGTGCTGTGTCAGGGAGTGTGGGTGAAACACCGAGTGTGGCTTCAGAGCAAGGAGGCAAATCCTCTGTGCTCTGACATTCCCCACTCTGGGAACTGGAGCTTAGCAACAGCTCTTGTTTCAGCATTTTCTCTTAGCTAGTTGGGAAGTCAGCACATGGCATTTGAGGAATCCAGTTCAAATCTTGGGAAGTCGATTAAGCTCAGCTCCAAAATTCCTTGAATGAGTCTGGCCCAAACTCTTAAAAGCTGTAAAAACAATTAAAGCCTCTGACTTCTGAACCTGCATCATGGCCTGCACGTTGAAGATCCAGAGGACAGCATTAAATGAACTCAAAAAATTACAATTCTGCTTCATACTAGAGGGTTTTAAAAATTATGTTTCACCTTAACTTCATACTCCTTTGTGTTTTGGTGTCAGGGAGCAGCAGGTTCTTCACGATACATGTCAGGTAAAATGCACGTGTTACATTTTTACAGCAACAACTGGAATTAGATCAGGGGAAGTACATTAGTGACTGTTTTTCAGATTAAACTGTTGCTGTATTACTGGCCATATTGCACCAACAGGCACAGGGAGGTGGCTGGGTCACAGCAGAAGGCACTTGGAGGATGGATCCTGGGGCACCAGGAATGGGGCAGGGTACCCCTTGGAGTACTCAGAGAGTGCTGGGACACAAGCAGAAACTCCTGGGGGGTTGGGAGTAGATCATCTGTAAGAGTCCCTTCCAATCCAAACTGGGTTTTGATTCTCCTGAGACATAAAGAAAATGTCTTATGGAAGATCTGTAAGAAAAGACAACACATTTCACTGCTTGCCTGCACGTCCCCAGCTCCAGCAAGGCTGGGGCAGGCAGCACACTGCAGGGGATGCAGTGAGCAGTGCATCCCTGTGCACGGGGACTGTCCAACAGTAAAAGTTTTATACAAACCCAGCTCTGGGCTGAATGTAACATCAGCTGATCGTTCAAAGGCACAGAGAGGTGCTACCCTGCACAGGGATGCTGCCCACTGCCTCTGAGCCAAAGAGAAACCACAATCTCATGCAGGTGTTCAGGGTTCTCCAAAGGAAAAGCAGCAAACAAGAACAGCAGCAGTAAACCACAGCCATGAAGATCAGCTCCCTCCTGCACTGCCTGTGGATAACATTATTCCATAATTATTCCCACAGGATGAAGTGGGGCTGCTCTCACATTCTGAGTTAATCACAGTCAAATACCTGCACAGACCAATGTAACATTTTACCTCTCACTGCCAGAACACTGCCAGAACATTTCCTTACAGAGAGGGATTGTCCTGCCCACCTGAGGGCAGCCACTGCCCCTCCATCCATGCCACACAGGGGGCAGCTGCAGGGTGGGCAGCAGACCACCTGCAAAAGGAATCAAGGTTGGGTATTTTTATTTATTTTTTTCTTTTGAAATAGCTTTATTTATTCATAAGGGAAATAAAGGAGCATCAAGAGAGATGGTCTTCAGTTACATGTACACGTAAACAAGTGCCTTGTTCAAACAGCAAGAAAAAATACTCTTGTGCAATATAGCAAAGTATTTCATACAAATTCCACATCTTACCCCTCCTTATGAAACTGGCATAGCTGGCAGGAGCACGGTAAATTAGGTCAAGCTGTACCCAGATGAGGGATTAGAGGAGGAGTTTAGGAACAGCTGAAGACACTGACAGTGCTGGAATGGAAACGTTGCTGGATTACTCTGAACAGCAGGAAAAGTGAGAGACATCACCAAACCCAGAGCAGTGTCCCTCACCAGCAGGCTCAGGGTGAGGGTTAAGCACAGAGTGACAACTCCCTGCAGGCTGTCACAGCTGCAGCAGAGCTCCAGGACAGTTTTGCTGGCAAACACTGAATGAGGGAAAGTGAAGCAAAGCTTCCATGGTTACTGCAGTGAGTGAGCTGTGCTGGTGCTCTGAGGCCAAGTGGCATCAAACAAAACCACTTCTGATGTTTAAAAACTCTTGGTGTGGATGAGCAGCAGCAGTAGGGTGTTACCCAATTTACACAGGTGCAGAGCTGCAGCAGAACCAACCTGCTCTGAGCCAGAATTCAGGCTTCCTCTGAAATGGGAAGGAGCAGGAATAGCAGCACAAATAGCAAAGATAATTAAAACCAAAGATGACACCAGACAAGTCCTATTCTTACAAAACTGTCTTCACAGTTGACAGTGGAGTTTTCTTTAAAAGACAGCACGGTGAGTATTTGTCATTGGGTTGTGGCTAATCATAAAATCCACCACTCACTGGCAGTGAAACAAACACACCATCAGACCAAAAACACTGGAACAGAAAAAAAATTGAATTTACATATCCATCCAAAGCAATGGAGGGCGCTAATAAATACTTGTGGAATTTGGGGAACTTGCAGATCTCCAGAGCAAACAGAAGAGCCCAAATAAATCCCAGCTAAGTGATAACTGTGAATAATTTTAAACTCTGAGACCTCTTCAAATCCCATCCTATTTGGTGTGAGGTAATAAGAGAAAATGACAGATTTTCTCAAAATTTGAGAGCAGTAGCCTAATAGTGTCAGCTGATTATAAAATGTCATTTTCCTTAGCCCTGGAATTAGAGTGAGTCAGCCTCTGGCAACATCCCCTTTGGTTCCACTGTTTTATTATGTCCCCCACATCTCCAGAGCCTTCATCACTGTAGCAAATAAAATCCCAAGACCAGAGAAGGAAAAATAACCAAGATTTCAGTGCACAATTTTTGCAAAGGCAGGGGCACAGTGAAGTAAACAGCTCAACATAGTTTTGTGAACACATTAATCTTTTATTTCAGCTGGTAAATCTTAGGCTCCTGGCTCATGTCAGATTGCTTTCAAACCAAACCTCCTTTCTTAAAACAAAGACAACAAGGATTTTAGACTTACTGCTGTAAAAGAATTCCAGTAAATGCTGCCCAGAAAACCTATTTGGCTGCCTGAGCTATCCAAGAATATTTTTAATGGGGAAAAAAAGAACATGTTATGAAAGTATTAATTTTTGAATGTAATATTCCATCTTGGTTGACAAACCTGTCTGCAGAGAGAAGACTCTCAGCAGTGGATATTTTGACTGAGGCACAGGAGCTGACAATCCTTAGATCCAGATTCTCTTCCCACCTCCACATCAAAGCCATCCTGAGTCATTTTGGTGGCCATTTCTGCATGGCTTCCCCTACAAAAAAATGAAAATATGTATCCATTTAAAAAGATTCTGTCTCTTCTAATACTGCACCTTTTAAAAATTAGATTGAGGCATGCACAAAAGCACAAACAGCAATTTAATCACCTTTTTCTGCTGCTCCCTGTGAAGGTCAGATACCTCATCCTTCATGAAGACACACATTTCTTTGCCCTTGTTATGCTTTTCATTCACTGATAATTACTACTGAATATCTGTTTAACCTCTGTCAAAACAATGACTTGTTATTATTGTTCTAACAGCTCTGCTTCTCTTGCCTGATCTGTTCAGGCTGATTAAGCAGGAGAAACTTTCTCAGCCACCAGGAACCTGATGGAGGAGCCAAAACCAAGCAGGGATTTAACTGGGTGTTGCTAAACTTTCACATCAGAAAATAAAAACTCATTAGTACCAATGTGGCTGATATACTCCATGGAAAGAAAGTGAAAACAAGGAAGGAAATGAATCTTACCTTATGTCCTTGCATGGAAACATTCTGAGGGTTTCCATCTTTCAGATTTATGCTAATACAAAAATAATATATCTGCCAGCAATCTGCCAGCAGTTCTTTGTATCAGTTGCAGGAAATGATTCTCTCACAGTCTTGTTCTTTTCAACAGTGTAAGATCCTGTATCTTAATTTCTTTTTAACCTCCTAAGGAAGCTTGAAATAACAAATATCATTTTGAGGAAAACCTGAATGAGTTTTAAAGGCAAGAGAACACACAAGGACTACCACGAGGGTGCATTATTTCTGCTGGTTCTCAGAAACACAACACCTAATCTCTTATTTTAAAAATTCCCAATTCTGTATAATCATAGTTGCTGTGTCTTCAAGAGGATAAACTTTCAGCCAGTAAAGGACACCTTGGAATTTTTATCAACAAGGCTTCAATAAGGGGATCATTGCAGAATTAGAAATCATAGATTTCATTAGGGTTTCTTCTTGATTTCACCTTTAACCCAGCCCAATGATTCCAGTTTTCTTTTCCCCGTGATATTTTTAAATATCATAAGAAACTACTGCAAACTTCTACTGAATAATCTGGTATGTTCCTTCCCAGAAAGAGAAAACCAGGAAATCAGTGACATGCTGGAGGCTTTGCCAGGGTTTGGCAGAAGTGCATCTTTTTCTGATTTAGGTTTAATGCTCTGCCCCAGGAACAGCAGCTGGTTTTGGGGCCAGCAGTGCAAGGGAAGCAGGTGGAAGAGGAAGAAAGGAGCAAGTTCTCCCTGTCAATGGGCTGGAATGGGTTTCCATGATCCATGGGAGCATACCTGGAGCCTTCCAAGCAGGGTTTTAAACATTCCTAAGAGACAGGAGCAGCAGTCAACTGAGAACACAAGTGAGGAACATCCAGGCCAGGGCAGCAGCTCCTCCATCCTCTGTGCCTGTTTAAGATCTCACAGTGTGCACACAGGTTAGATAGCAGAGATGTGCACAAGATATCATGAATCCTGTTATTGCCCCGGATTTTACAATGCTTCTGCAAATATTAAACATGTGACCCATGTTACTTCCTTTTAAATGAGTATTGCTTTTTATTCGTAGCTATTAGAAGATTAACAAGTAAAAGTTAGCTCTGAAAAAAGTCTTTACAGTAATTTATGGAGATTAACTTTCCTATTTAGGGTAAAGTCCAGACATTTACAAGAACAATCACTTAAATAAAAATAGAATATAAAGCCTATGTTTAAAACATGGCCTTTATTAGCGCTGTCTAGTGAGCTCCATATTTATCTTACATTGAAATAGTTCTGCTTTGCTTAAGAAAAGACAGAAAAAGTGCATTTACAAGAGTACTTTTTCTTTAATTTTCTGCGAAAATGGAAGGAATTGGAATCACAAGTTGACAAATGTTGTAAAATGAAATTTCAAGAAACATCAATTTTAGTAATGCTACGCCATCACTAGTGTTTCCTCCTGACCTTCTGCCGTGTGGAACCAGAATATCCTGATATACAGTCTAGAGCATCTATGGTATTACTCTACAGCATATTAAACACAGAAAAAGGGGCTCAGACCCCCTTTCAATGTACAAACATGAATAAAAAAATTGGTTTAAAAAAATCACTTTTTATACATAATGTATATGCAAACTGCTTTAAATACATGGGTTTGGAAGAGTTATTTACAAACTGCATCTGCCCGTGGGACAATCCACAGGCAGAGCACACACAGTCAACTTTTACTTTATTGGTGCATCTCAGCTTTGGGAGATAGAAATTTATTCGGCAGTACAGCAAACACAAGAACTTGTGACAAAGCATCTTTAAGGGCAACCCAATAAATTTTGTTCCTCCAAACAAGGTTAAGTACTAGGACTGCCAAAGTTTCCAAATAAAAGCTTTATTTTAACCCAGATGCCTGCTGGCAGATCTGTGTGGTGGAGGATATGTAGACAGACCCATTGGAAGTACAGGTTTGGCTACTGGATAACTCCTCCTGAAGAGCCAGAACTGATAAGGATGTTTTGTCCAAAGAGTGAACTAACCTAGAATTTTTTTTTTTTTCCAATTTTATTAATATTTTAAAAAATACATAAAAATACAACATCCAATGTCTGAATAAATATATTTAACAAGTTGCAAGATACCTTATTTTACACAAAAATTTCAGCTTTAGAAATCTTGTTAAATAACTTCATTGTTGTTATATATTTCATTTTTCGTCTTTTTGTAACAAAATAAAAACTCTGAAATTACATAGAAAAAAGACAAAATATTTTTGTCAAGGGATAAGATAGTCCACTGAAAACCTATTCACAATTCCACTGTAAACATTAATAAACATTAAAACATTTGCATAATTGTGTGCTCAAAAATCCTATAAAAAGTGGAAGACTTATTACAACTGTAGTTTTCAGTCAACTACACTTCCTTTCACAATTTATTTTGTCCCATTTACAGCTTTAAAACTGGGCACATTGCTGAACACATACTTTGGCAGTTCTGTATAGCAAGTGCTTCCACAAAGAGGAACTACTCACCAAGAGTTACCCACAGCTCGGTGAAAGTGCAGCAGTTGCTCAGTTCTTTTGGATACTACTCTGGTGTCTGCTTGGTGCACTTGCTTTTTATTTTTTATTTTAAGATCACCCTAGAACACCTGAATGCTTCATTGGACATAACTTTGCGAATTTGATAAGTGCCCTTTCTCTGTGTTAGGAAAAAAAAAAAAAAAAGAAACAAAACAAAACAAAAAGAAACAAACAAGAAACAAAAACAAACACCATGACAAGGATGTCACATTGTGCCTACAAACCTTCAGTTACCAATGAGCTTAACTTCTCTGAACAGTAAATTAAACAAAAGAAGAGGGTAGGAGGGGGGAACAGGTACAGTCCAGCAGTGGAAGTGTGTACAGGATATACTTGGCAATGTCCAACCAGTTGAGTGCTTTCTGTGGCTGAATTTCAGGGTTTATGTCCATGGCAGCGAGCTGCTGGCAAGGCAGAGAAACGTTTATCACCTGCACTCCACAGCCAGCACATTCTGGGGAGGAGAGGATGACGAGGGGCTCATTCCAGTGTCTGAGGAAGCAGATGACATGGATGCTCCTGTATGGGACACTGAACACACAGAACAACAGATCAGCACGAGGTTATCAAAGTACAGCTCACGAGGAAGGTTTCCTTGGTTATTAGGTTGTGTAAAAGACATCAAAGCAGTGGAACAGGCACAAAAAACTGATGTAGAGGGTTTGCCAATTCCTTTCACTGCTGTATTCACTGTCATGGGTGTGAGTGCAAAATGTCACCAAAACTGTGTATTCTGTCACCATCTGATCAAACTGGGGCGTGTGGGGTGGTGTAATTGTCTGTCCATGGCCAACTGTCAATAAACCTGCTGGGGCAGTTTTCTGATCTCTTCCACAACCCAGCCTCCCTCCAGGCAGAGATCTTCTGCTGATGGGCCACTGAGTGTCACTGAGAGAATTCCATCACCCCACTGGGAAATGCTCCATGCAGGGACAGGAGCCAAACATTCCTACCTGGATAAAAATCTGGGAGTTGGAACACCAAGCAGCCCTTTCCTGGATTCCCAGAGGAAGACCAGGCCCATCTCTCACCACTGAACCTTCGGTGAAAAACTCCACTTTTCTACAGGAGCATCACTTCACCAGAGCCACATCTGCCACTGGGACTGCAGCCACCATGGGATGGCACTGCCACCAACACCCTGACACACAGGGGGGCAGGTTGGATCCTGACTCTGTAAGTGGGTTTTGTTTGTTTATTTGTTTTTCTTACTGCATGTGTTTTTGTTGTATTGTTTATTTTAGTTCCTCTAATAAAGAACTGTTATTCCTATTCCCATATCTTTGCCTGAGAGCCCCTTAAATTCAAAGTTATAACAATTGTGAGGGACAGGGTTTAAATTCTCCATTCCAAAGGAGGCTCCTGCCTTCCTGAGCAGACACCTGGTGTTCAAACCATGACATTCACGGACACAGGATTAGGATTAGCCTTACCCAATTACTGAAAAGGTAACTCAGATGAGTCTAATGGAAACACCTGCACTAGAAGTCCAAGTTTCTACTCCAGAGTCATAAAAGAGTCAGCAAATGTTTCTGTCAGGTTCAAGTTCCAAAAAGCCACAAATATTCTTTCTAAATACATATTCAAACAGATGGTAACACTTTCCTTTCTTCTAAAAGATCATCAATTAAACTCAAATTGCTGTGAGTTATGCATTTCCAAATTAACTCCTCATAGGGATCATAAAGGAAATCTCAACCTTACCTTCTCTGTCTTTCTTTTTTAATCTTTTCCTTCTCCTGTCTATGGTTGCTACCTCTGACTTCAAGGACATGTAGTATTTTCGTATCTCCTGGAGTTTTTCTTGTAGGAAGGAGATCCTTTCAGTGCTGCTCATATTGTCCAGTTCATCTGTAAGTGGAAAGAAAAGAAGAAATAGCTTAGGCAAGGTGATTTTAAACCAATGAATGCAGTTCATGGAAGATAACACACATTTCATAACTATGCCAGGAAAGGCCCACACCTAATTTAGAATCCCCAAATTTCCATGTTTTTCTTTCAAAACACATTTTCTCACAATTCCCCTGTAATCAAGTCATTTCAAGAATCCTTACTGAGCTGGAAGCTCCATTTGTACACTCTGGGTGAAGCATTCTGGTGGTGGTGCTTGTCCCTGTGCTTGTCTTTCTCTCCATCTTTGATGTGAGGAGAAATCACTCTGGCAGGGGAGCGAGAAATCTTCTGTGGTTTGGATGAATTCATGTGTTTGACAGGAGTACATTTACTGGAACTGTCCAGGACAGGGAGATCCTCACTGTCACTGCTTTGTCCTGCAGGAACAAGAATTATTTTGGACTTAAACCCTCCACCTTGACATTTTAAAAACTGTGGTTATAGTAAAGAAACAATGATTAAAAGTAAGAACTGCTTCTTCTTGCTCAGAAGATCCCAAAATACATCATTCCCAAGGAATAATGATCTCAGATTGCATGGATAATCTGATCAGACACAACATGCACTGAACTCCCAAGTGTAACCATCATGGTAGATGCAGGAGAATTCAAGGGCTGACTAGGCCTAGTTGAAAAGCAATAGCCAAATTTCTTTACAGAACTAATAAATAAACTTTCCAAAATTAGGATATTAGAGCACTGAACTGTTAAATCAACTATTTTAGCTCCCGAATATAAAGCAGACACTAAACTCCTTTTCTTAAGGATAAAACCTGTATTACTATGGGTAGGTTTACACATCTAAAGGAACAGTTCTGAAACGTGACTAAAACAAAAGTTCAACATGTAACAGAAAATTTTGAGCTCATATATTCAAATATTTTAGATTCCCAAAATAACTGCCAAGTATTCCACAGGCATGTTATATATATCTGAGTAATGTATGTCAGATAATTAGTGTTTCAAATTGATATTTAAAAATGTAACAGTATTGCCACAAAGCCAAAATCACTGATTCATTCATGCAATGATTGTCAAAAATTTTGTGACAGGACAAGAGGGAATGTCCTTAAGCTGAAGGGTAGTAATAGATGGGATATTAGACAGAAATTCTTTATTATAAAGGTGGGGAGGCCCCAGCCCATGCTGCCCACAGCAGCTGTGGCCGCCCCATCCCTGGAATTGCTCCAAGCCAGGTTGGATGGGCTTGGAGCAACCTGGGATAGTGGAAGGTGTTCCTGCCCATGGCAGGGAGTTGGAACAAGATGATTTTTAAGGTCCTTTCCAAGCCCAACCATTCTATGATTCTCTGAAAAATGAGCCAGAGAAACACAAAAATCCACATTTCTACAGCAAGTTATAAAACAGTCAGATGCTTGAGAGAAAAAAACTAGACAAGATTCCTTTGGATGAGAAGCTTTTCTTTAGAATCAATTTTTCCATATTTCAAAAATGTTGAATTTTTTCCCAGGAGAAACACCTGTTTTAAGACTTTCAGTGTGCTCTCTCCCAAATTCATAACCAATCCAATATTTAAAAATCAGCCTAATGGTAAATATGTAGGAACTGCTAATATAGATAAAAATTAACATGTTTTTCCTAAGTAAGTAATATAAAATAGTTGATAAATATAAAAGAGATTTCCCAGTTAGACTGCTCCCGCAGAGCTCAGAACTCCTCTTCAGTTTGTCACCAATAATCACAATGAATAAAACCGAAAAACCTTGAGAGGGAAGCCCCATCCACTGGAAACTGTTTGTAACATGAGAACAGAAGGGTCTGACATAAATTTACAGGACAGGATAACCTCCCCCTCCTCTCCCTGCAGGAATATACCTGTTCCATTCTTTTCATTTTTGGCTGCAGCACTGGTTCGCTTTGGAGTTCGCTTTTGCTTTTTTGCCAGTGTTCCACTATTGCTGTCACTGGGTCTTTTTTGACCTATGAGAGGAGGGGAAAAAAAAAATCAAAAATAAAACATAAGATACCTCAAATACTTCTGCTACTAAAAAGCTCTTTTTATAAGCAACAAAGAAATCTAAAACTAGACAGGCTGAGAGAGCTGAGGCTGTTCACAGCGTGGAGAAGAGGAAGCTCTGGGGAGAACTTAGAGCCCCTTCCAGGGTCTAAAAAGGTTTTAAGAGAGCTGGAGGGGGACTTGGCACAAGGGCCTGGAGTGACAGGACAAAGGGAATGACTTCCAACTGCCAGAGGGCAGGGTTAGATGGGATACTGGGAAGCAATTCTTCCCTGTGAGGGTGGTGAAGCCCTGGCACAGGGTGCCCAGAGAAGCTGTGTCTGCCCCTGGATCCCTGGCAGTGTTCCAGGATAGGCTGGACAGAGCCTGGAGCAACCTGGGCTGGTGGAAGGTGTCCCTGCCCATGGCATGTGAGTGAAACAAGATGGGCATTGAGGTCCCAGCTAACCCAAACCATTCTGTGAACCTAAAACCAGCAGACTAAACTGACCAGCAGTTTTTAGCCAAGTCTCAAGACACCTTCAGCAGTGACAGAGCAGGGAGTGACTCCTCCAGGAAATGCTCACCTTTCTCTCCCATCTCCCTCTCCTGCCCAGCAATGCTGCAATTGCTGGATGTGGTACTGGCTTCGAATCCATTGGCAGACTCGCTCTCACAGAGCCCTTCTTGAGACTCCTCTGCCACACTGTCCACCTCAATGGTCATGTCACTCTCACTCTTGATGCTGCGTGACTCGTCCTGGCTGAGGGCCAGAGGAGAGGCCACGGGGAAGCTCGAGGGGACGGTGGGGGCTAAGGCAGAGGGGGCTGAGTTGGAAGCATTGGGGTCTGGCTTTTCTGCTGTTGTGTCTTCACTGCTGCTCTTCTCCTTCTCATCCAAGTCATCCAGGTCTACTTCATGGCACAGCAAGGTTTCAGGACCAATCTGAGGCATCGTGTCATCCTCATCCTTCAATGGAACGCTCTCGTTGGCTTCAGCTGGACGTTGGAAGTTGTCATTCCTCAGCTCCAGACTGTGCTGAACCGATTCTGCCACCAGGGATGGCATCTCCTCGTTTTCAGTTCTGAGGGACTCCTCAGCACTCAGCCCTCTACATTCCTCTGCTCCACTACATTCATTGGTCCTCTCTTCAGATACAATATTTGGCACTTCCATCTCGCTCTCTCGCCGATTTCTCTTCTCTGGTGATGCCTGTTCCAAAGTTTTCCTTTTCAAAAGCTTCTTATCTTTTGTGGAAGGCTCTGTTTCACTTTCAGTAGTGCTGGAAATGTCTTTAGAGTCCAAGGAAGACACATCTAATCTTTCAGGTTCTGTAAGAGACTCATTTGCCACCTCTTCCTGGCTTCCTGGTGCAATCTTCGCATTCTCCGATGAGGGATCTTTTGTCTTGCTCCTTCTCCCTTTACCCTTAGGTGATTTTTCTACCTCTCTTTTGATTTCTTCCATTTGATCCGTTTTATTTCCAAAAATTTGAACAATTTGTTCACTTTCCTCAACTTCCAGTTTCAGTGTTTCTAGTGGCTGTATTTGAGTCCTGTCGTTTTCCTTCAGCGTGTGAGAAATCTTTGAGTTTTCCTCATCCACCTTCTCATCACGGAGTTTTTCACTTTTTTCCAGTTCTGAAGTTTCTGGAGAAAATTCTTCATTCAAATTCTTTTCAGATGACTCATCTGCTTCACTGTCAGATGTGCCAGAGTCTAAAAAAATTTTTAAAAGAAGAAAACAGCGCCCTAAATAATTAATTGCAGCACGACTTTTTTATTTGAAACTCACAAAAAACGCTGGTTTCAGTAATCTATGGTGTCAACATCAGTTTACAGTAATAATCTTAAACTTTAAAAAACCTGCATTATTCAACACACTTGCTACAGTTCTTACTTTTACCTAAAACTTCTATGAAACTGCAGTAGTGGTGGTGCTGTCAGAGTTCAGGAAGCATCTGGATGATACTCTTAACTCAGATGATTTAGCTGAAGTCTGTGATTCTCCTATTCACTACTATTTCCCAAATAAGCCAATACAAATTACATTTTATTGAAGCAAAAATAGTTTCACAGATTCCCCTGATCCCATGGATATTGCCTCTCCCATGTGACACTACAAAACCAAAAAACAACACTTCTCCCCTCCATGCAGAGAAAAAAAACCAACACAAACCCAAAAATAAAAGCCTTCTAACCCCCAATATGGACATTTCCTTGCTAAGCTATTGTACAAATGATGCACCACACAGAGCAAGCATTAGTACATTACCAGAAGATTATTCAGGGACCTGCACTAAAAAGAGACAGTGATTTCACTTCAGTTCTTGTTCAGAGAGGCTTAGAAACACCAAAGATGTGCTGCCATTTGTGTATAATTAACAGCTCTGCTGGATGATGGAGTATTGAGGTTGAGGACTTAATTAGCACAATAAAGACTATCATTACAGCACTGGATTTGGTCTGTTCAGGACTGAAAGGCTCTGGCTGAAGAACATGGAATGACTTGTACAGTCACTGCTCTTCTGGGAGCAAGCTGTGCTCCTCAGCAGTGTCAGCTCAACTGCTTACTCAATAAAATTTACAAGGAGAAAGGAAAAAAAAAACCAACAAAAAAGAAGGTTAAAAAAAAAAATTAAAACCAAACTCCTTTTCAAAAAGGTATTGAAAAAGCCTCCAAAGCATACACAGGACTGAGATCACTCACCGTTTGATCCTCTATCAGAATCAAACATTCCTGAGCTACGTCTGGTCTGCCTGCGAGGTGTTGCTAAAATTAAAATCGAAAGAATTAATTTGTATCGAGCGCCGAGCTTTGGTGCTGCGGCAGAGCAGGGACCTCGGAGCTCACATGCAGCTCCAGGCCACCACACCACGCCGGGCTCCAGCTGGGAATGCTGGGGAGCACAGGCTGTTCCCTGCACCTCTGGAGCCAGATTTACCTTCGCTGTTGGGCGTTTTGGGGAGGCTGCAGGACGTGTTGGACGGGAGAGTGGATTTCAGAGGGGGCCGCCCACGCTTGGATTTTTGTTTCTCCTCGTCCTTCTTCTCATCCTTTTCACCATCTTCTTTATTCTGCAGGGGAAACAGTGGATTTTTATTAATGTTTTATTGCTGATCACCAAACCTTTTGCTCTATTAAAAACTGTGGACTGAATTGTCGCCCTGTTTTGCCTTCTGATGTTTTGAATTCTTAGAGTCAGTTTTCTCACACATTTTTAATGTAAATAACAATAGTTTTGCATTCCTCTCTAAGGAAAGAGAGACTTGATAGACTGATGGTTTGACATGTGAGGATTGGAGAAGTTAGACTTTATTCTCCAATCCCTGGGCACCTTTGAAAAGATATATATATATATATCGAGGTCAAACAATAAACCTTCTTTTTTTTTCCTCCCTTCTCTGTGAAGAGAGTTGTGGTGCGTGTGTGTTCATTTCTTGTTGAACAACACTGAATGACTTTTTTTAAACAGGGTCAGTGCTAATCACTAAATACAGTGCTACAACAAGTTTATTGAAATCATTACCTTTATTTTTTTCTTCTGTTTTCTCTTTGGTCCTCCTTTTTCCACTGGCCAGATAATCCGATCAGCTTTCACCCATTCATCATACCTGAAAGGGAATGACAACGTGCTGTCATCACTGCACATAAAAATGTTTGAATGTGAGGAGTAAAAGACTTGAATTACACAAAATATTTATTTATGAGGTAGGAAAAGGCCAACACCAGGTTGGACAGGGCTCAGAGTACCCTGGGATAGTGGAAGGTGTCCCTGCCTATGGCAGGAAGGAATGAGATGGGCTTTCCTTTCCAACCCAAACCATTCCATGAGAGCAGAGCATTTACAATTCATGCAATATCTGGCCTTAGAAAGGTGAATGATATTTCCAGCCCATAAAAAACCTTATGGGAAGAGGGAATGAAGGTACAAACTTGCCTGTCTCTCACCAGCAAAGCACTGGAACACTCAGGGGACTGAGTCAGCTCTAAAGTGACAGTTTTGCCACATCATATACACATAAAACAGTTTTCACCACACCATGCCTCAGCAGGAAAATGTACCTTTCCTTTTAAAAAAGGTAAAGTTTTTAAATTATGGCAACAAACTGGATGAGATGCTGAAAAACACAAACACGCTAATGGTCCCCTAAATCTCCTAAAGGTATCAATAAGGTAAAGGGAAACCTGTAAATATTTGGGGATAATTGCCACACAAAGAAATTTGCTTATGGATTTGGAATGCCACAAGTTATATACCAGAAGTATATAAGGACTGCCTGCCAGAAGAAGCATTTTCACAATCACAGTTAACATTGAATACAAGAACATATCTTGTTGCCAAAATTCCAGTGCTTAATAAACTGAACTGTAGGTATTTTCACCATTATCAATGATTCCTTAAAGGAAAGTTTGCAAGTGTTAACACTGACAGACACAATAAACATAAAGGACACTCCAGGAAGGGGTGAGGATGACTAAGGCAGATGGACACTTGGGAAAATACAAGTATATTCTGACATTTCAATGCAACACCATGAACAAAATCACCGACATTGAAAAGTGAAGAAGTCAGAGCCTGTTATGTTGAAAATTCAATATAGAGCCATGACACTGATCATCTCTCACTTTATCTCCTTAAAAACAAAAACTTCTGCAAATAAGCCTTTGAACAAAGAAATGAAAGGCAATTTGTTATTCTCACCTTACATTCCAACCGTAGTAATGAACTAAATATAAAACCTCTCCATCATCAATTTCTGTGCTTTTAATACTGGCTTCATAAATTTTTTGAGTCTTTCCACGTCCATATTTTACTTTCACTTTGGTTCCAGTCAGGCAGGGTTCTGTGTCCTCCTCATCCTCTTCACCTTCTGATTCTCCTTTGTTCTCAACTTCTTCCCTGCAGTAAAATGTATTGAAAATGGCCACTAATTAGTGACAATCATATTTTAAAATTTAAAGAGAACAGTCAAGGTAGAAAAAGGCTTCAAGAAAAGCCTGCACCCTGTCCTGAAACAGATTTTTAAAATCAAGAACAGAACTTAGGGAGAATAGGGCTGAGTACCAAAAATATCTAGAAAGTTTTATTAATATTTAAACACAATTTATAAAGTTATATAACTATCTCAAAGCTTAAACATAATTTTTAAAATTAATATTCTGATAATACAAAAAGGAATAAAAGTTAACTCAGTGTGTGTCTCCTAAACAGCCTAGGAAGAACTAACTTGTTTTTGAAATACTTGATTTTGAAACATTATTTATAAAAAAGGTACCTTTACAATTGGCTTAACATGCTACAGTTTGTAACTGCACCAAAGTCTGAACTGCCATCACAGTGATCCTCTCATGGACACAAACTCCATTCCATTGGAAAAAAAACTTGATCACAAAAGTGTTCAGCCAAGCTTAAAAATGTCTGCACAGCTCTTATTAGATACAGCCACCTCTTATTACACCTTTAGCTACTGTTTAAATGTTGTACTCAAACATATTTTGAAGAACTACAATCTAACCCTGTTTTTAGCTATAATTCCTTCTCTATTTAAGGGAGAATTTAGCATAATTTAGAAGTTACTCAACAAAAAAGTCAGCAAGAAGTAAAATACTAGAAAGGACTATGGGTTTGCTTTTAATGAAATAGATTTGCTGGCCTTCAGTGAAAGATCAATTATCTTGTGGCAAGCAACTCAGAGGATAAGTAACACCCACACAGCTTAAAGAAAACTCTTTGATGCCTTGATCATCTGACACACAATAAAAACAAGGAGCCTGCAGCTTCATCAGTCATCAGCAAACCTTTGAAAGACAGGAGAAGAGGGATTTGCCATTTCTGTTTCAACTGCCCAGGGAAGTGTCTCCAAGCTGTTCCCATCCTCAGAGCACCTGGCAGACTTACAGCCTGGTCAGCTTGGTGTCTGGAGGTATTGGTGTGATAAAACACTAACACAGCTTTGGCAAGTAAAATGACAGTGAAAAATGCTGCCTGGCATCGAGCATAAAAAGATGCTTCCAGAAAGTACAGCAGGCTCCACAAGCTTGAAATAAAATGTTCCCTTCCCTGCCTGTCTGAGTAAATAAGGCTTCTGATTTTCACACTTTAGTAAGATCAAGTCTGTGTACTCCTGCCTGGAGAACAGCTCAATCATGGCACAGAGAAACTCAAAGAAAGTGATACAAGTTAGTGTTTACCTCTCCCTCTGCCTCTCTTCCTCTTCATCTGACTCTTTATCAGAATCCTCCTGCTTTTTAATTTTCTTCTCTTTTTGCTTTGGTGTGCTTTTCTTCCCTAGTGGAGTTTCATTTTCTTTCTTTTCTACATTCTCAGGTGTTTCCTCTACATCTTTGTTTTCTTTGTTACTGTCTTTTAATTTGTCTTGGGTTTTATCCTCTTCACCATCTTTTTTGGCAGGGGCTGCATCACGGGCAAGTCTTCTTCGTCCCTGGAACAGCAATAAAATCAGTTTAATGACTGCTGTCACCTGCTTTTCTCCATAACCTCTCCAAATCTCAGCAAAAAAAGTGAGACATGCACCTCCTGTGCAGACGAAAGGCTGGGGATGACAAAAAAAGTGCAAAATTGTCTAAAACAATAAATGAAAGCTTCAAGGTTTTATATCTGCTTCATTTGGAATAATGAGGATGAGTTGTTGATTAATTGATGGAGGATTTCAGGATATTTGTTTGGACCTGTAACGTTTTTTAGGGCCAAAATGTCTTGTTCAACTACAGCAATAGCATTATTTGAAGTGCTTGTATAGGACAATTGAGAGGAGGCACCTTGCCTTCAGCATCTTCAATCCTGACAGCCACCTGTGGATATCACAGGCAGAAATTTGTCAGCTTTCAAAAAACTCTTAAGAATTCCATTTTTAAAAGGCACTTTGAGTACTCAGGCAGTTGCTGCCTGGGACTATCTGCAACTGATTCTCAAGAGATCTAGCACAGGATTATCATTTGATTTATTAAGAGTCTCTTGATAGGATCATTGCCTTTTAATCAGAACACAGAACTAATAATTAAAAAGACAAAAAATTCTTACTTTTCTTTATCCTTCTTTTGAATGTTCTCAAAAAGAAAATCCAACTCAAAAATAAATGAACAAACCAAGAACAAAGCTAATGTTATATCTGGAAGTTCACTGAGGGTAATACAGCCTGAAACAACCACTTTTCATTTAAATAGATATATATAATACATAATAGAAGTCTCAAGTTGTGTTTACACCATGCCTTTTCATCTATTAATTTATAAGGCCATATATTTGCTTGAAAAGCTGTTTTGCAAGAAGGACTTTAACAGAATGACATTTCAGTCAAGCAAAATCCCTAGAACTTGAACAATTTAAAAGCAGCAATTCTTGTCCTTCAGTAGTCATACTCTATTAAATAACATAAAATGTTCTTTTAACATAATTAAATGATTGCTACAGTCATATTCCAATACCTTTAAAGTACTGTCTGTGTGCCTCATGGTATTCAGCATCCTCCAGCTGATGGACCACAGATCTGATCTATGTAGCTACTAATACAACCCTCACCTCTACAGCATTTAAAGACAAATGAAGGCTAAACTTAATTGCTCCTCCCTCTATTTTTGACTATATACTCTAATATTTGAGTGTTTCTTCTGTTAGAAGAGAGACTGTGATAAAAACCAACTCAGTGAAATAGGTCTTCCTTTGACTCTTAGATCCATAGCAGGTTTTTGATATTCCTGTTTCTTGCCAGAAGGCTCCATCCAGGTTCCACGTGCCAGTGGAAATCCTCACCACAACCGAGACTGTCCTGCTTTGTTTCACTGTGCTGCTGATAACAGCTCCCAGCAGCTTCCAAGCCATCCCAGAACCACAGCACATCCAAAGTAAAGCCCATGCATGGTGTGGGGTATGAAGGAATGATCAAACCTGACTTTGTGTCCAGGCAGAACAGAACATAATTAACAATTAACACTCACAGAACTCCACACTTGAACAAGTGCACCAATTCCAACGTGCAGTTGCTCCTCAGGGAAAACTCATTATGGAAACTGTTCACTATACAAAGGGGCTTTGTTAAGGACTGAACACAGATCAGTTCAAACCACTCACCCTTGGGGATCTTAGTTCAATTTCTTCTTTCTCACTTTCACTGCTGGAATAATTTTCTTCTGCTTCTTTTTTAACTTCTGTTGGGGGCATTTTTTGTTCCTCTTTCACACTTTCCTCCATTGGTTCCACGTGTTTCTGTGTGTCTTCTACCACTTTTGGTTCATTGTGATGGATGGTCCTAAATTGAATGTTTGCAGAACGGCAGTACTCTTCAAAACCATAAAGATACCTACAGACACAAGGAAGGTCCCATTTACATTCAGTGGTTCATTTTATATTTATTGAAGTGCATAAAATCCATTTTCCTGCTCAGTAACTTCAGGAAAATAATAATAATTTAAAAAAAAAAAACCAACCAAACAGACCAAAATAAACAAAAATATAAAAGCTAGAGAAGGTTTTGAAGTGAAACAATTTCAAGTCAAATGCTGAAAAAGAATACACAGAGGTGCTTCCCACATACTTAACTTCATCCCCATCCAGTTAAGAATTCATGACAGTAATGCCATGCATGAGCTTGTTCTCTGGAAACTGCCTGTGCACACTCTAATCCAGTTATAGGTGAGAGAGCTATTAATTAGCTTATTCCTCAAAGAATTAATATGCAAGCTACAACACACTGTCACAACACATTTTCATGTGTCCAAACAACTTCATCATTATTTCCACTGTAGCAGCAACCCAGCACACATTTACCAATTACTCTTTCCAGGATAAACACTCTTCTCTGTAAAATACAGACCTTAAACATGTGCCCAGTTCAAATCCCATTGAAGATAGTCTCAATATTGTCATCTTCATCGACATTAACATGAGTTGGGTCATTAGTCATCCCTATTTCCAAATTTCCTTAGGTTTGAGTCAAGAGAACCTCATTCTTCCCTTTTACTCAAAAAGCTCAACTGTTTCTTGTCAAACTTCCAGGAGGATAAATAATAAAAACAATTTTTATTTAGAAAACAAGCTTGGAAAATGTCATTCCTGAAAGGTTTCCAATTCATAAGTTACAACATAGCTAAAAAGTGAGGGCCAGAAGAAAAAGATTTATGCATTTGGTCACGGTAAATAATGATTTTACTATTTAATAACTGCCACATCCACCACAGCAATGCAAACAGTTAAGCCCTAAAGCCATTATTCTGTAAATTCTGCAAAGATTATATATAAATATACAATCTGAAACGTGTCTTTTTTCAGTCAACACCTTTCATGAAATTAAAGCAACTGGTATACAATTCTCCTCAATGCATATGAGATCTAAAGATTAAGGAGTCTGTTAGTGTTAATTGCCTTAACTTGCAAAACTGAATCTGGCAAAGCTTATTTTATAAATTTCATTGGTGTGCTCTAAAATGCCATCAGCTCATGAAGAAAAAGCTTCTTGATAAACAAATGAGCAGAATTCTGATGTTCTGGAGCAACAGGAACTTACAGCCCTGAGTGCTCCCTCCACATCAGCACTGGAAAATGCTCAGAACTGTTCATTAACTGAAGAATATCAGCTGCTGTCTGTAATTATCAAAAATCTCTTGAATACTGTACATGCTACAACTAGGAAAAAGAAAAGAAAAGTGTTTTCACCATTATCCAATTTTAGAACTTACTTTCTATAAGCAGTTTTTACATTGTATGAAGCAGCTGAGTTCAAAATAGGAATGCCAAGGTCCATATAAATTTGCTTCCATACAGCACCACTCTCAATCTTTGGAGGGAAAAGAAAAGAAAAAAGGAAGTTTACAGGTTTTGTTAAATAAGAACATTAAGGAATAATATCTAACAGAGCTACAAGCTAAAGCCTTTTAAAACTATTGAACAGTTTGGATTGGAAGGGACCTTAAAAAACATCCAGTTTCAACCCCTTGTCATGGGCAGAGCCACCTTCCACTATCCCAGGTTGTTCCAAGCCCCTTCCAACCTGGCCTGAACATTTCCAGGGTTGGGGCACCCACAGCTTCCCTGGACAACCAATTGTAGATATGAATGAACAGACATATTTAGTTCAAGGAACATCCAGCACTTACATTGTCACACCCACCCTGCTGATAAACCAGCCTAAAAAGCTTGAAGAGATTAAGGTCCTTGTAGCCCAGAACCGGTGGTTTATTGATAGGAGTACCTGAATAAAATATAACAGAAACAAGTTATCCCAAAGAACAGCAAGTTGCATCATCCATTCCTTTAGCACCCACTTGATTACAAATATTCTTCTGCATTTTAAAATCTGTATTTAATGGCTTAAGGTATGTTCCCCAGTCAGTAAATTCCCATCACCAGTTAAGGCTTCACCCTGTTTTGACTGCATCATTATCTCTGATGGTTTATCAGCCTCACAGGTTTATTAACAACCCCCCATCCACCTGGCTGCATCCCACTGCTCCTCTCATGAGCAGGGAGGACAGCCAGAACTGCAGGAAGCTCCAGGGAACACCTGAGGAATGCTGGAATAGGGCAATGTGTGAAGAGATTAACTAAAAACACTGAGGGCTGAAAGGAAAGAGGAAGAAGCAGAGATGTTGGATTAGGAAGAGACACTCAGGCAAATTGTCAGAATGTGGAAAAGCACAAGGCCCTGACCAGACAGATATTTGGGACAGCCCAGAAAAAAGAAAGAACTCCAATCATCTGAGTGGCAGTGACATATAGAACAGTAATTATTTGCAAAGGGAGAAACCAAAAGTGACTTAGGGCAAGTGGCTGCATATGTAGACAACAATCCTCCCAGCAAGGAAGAATATCAAACCTCCTCCCTGCTGCTTCGTATCTTCCCTCATCTTCATGCAATTATATTTGGAATCATTAAAATAATTTTATAGGACTTCAGGAATACTGTCATGATTCCATGAATCAAAACATTTATACTGAGAGAACAGAATGTAGAACAAATCTGGTGGGAACAGAAATCTCGCTATAAGGACGGAGAAGGAAAATAAAAAGCAAACAGGCAGGGGAAAGCCCCAGTCCTGAAAAAGTCCTGTACATGGTTCAATTCACACATACTGGCTTAATATGGACTGAGTCTCCAAATTCAGCACACAAATGCTTTCTTCTTTTGCCTTCACAAGGTCCTGACATCCCTACCTGTTCTGTAGTCTTTGAGCGTTTAAGAAAGAGAATGAGAAACGAAGAAAACAGGAAAGTGGGAAAAATCAGGCTACATGAAAGGAAAACTCTGGATCAGCCCAGCAGCAGAGTGATTTCTTTGCTTCCCCCCAAGTTAGCCTTTTAGTCCCCTAAAGCAGCTAATTCTCCTGGTTATATACACAGGAGGCCTTCAAAATTATATTGGATGAGCTCCAGAGCACTTTGCTATAATACAAGCTCAATTTCTAAACCTATGATAAGAACTGGCAATATTGAGCAGCTTTTGAATTTTTCTTTTACGATTCTGTGGTCTAGAACACACCTCATTAGAAGGCAAACAGGCCCTCCTTTACAAAGGCAGCTGGATTTCCCCATTAATTTTAACAACCTCTCTCCCTCAAAAAAAGAAAGGGGCAAATATTCAGACTCTGCAAGTACTTCATGTTTTACCCTTAGCTCTTGTTATTTCAAATTCAAATATGTCAACATTTGCTGCACTCTGTGCTGCTATGGAAATATTCAGGTAGCTGCTGCCAAGAGAAAGGAAAGATTAAAAGAAGAGGGAAAAGGGCAGCAGTTACACGTGTAATCTTCCTCCACACCAAGGCTACTGCAGGATGAAAATGTTATTTGAAATACAGGATTGAAATGGTGACTTTGTGAGTAAAATTAATCAAACCAAAATAGTCAAAAAGACAGGCTTGAATATATATTTTTTAAAAGGAGCATAAAAGCTTCCATTTTAGTGTCAGTCTCATCACAACTGCAAATGCAAAAGCCTTATGCAACAGCAGCTCTCCCAAGTCAGCAGGTACATCCTGCTCCCTATGCAGAGCACGTGCAATTCTGATACAGCTCTGAAGCCAAGACTTCAACTATTCTAATTTATTAAGTCTCACTTTATTCTGTAAAGACAGACCATTAAAACACACTATTTTATTGTTCTAGCAAAAGGATAAAATAAGAGTCTTTTAAGTTGTCTCTTCAGGTATCAGTGCTCCATTTTTACATGGAGACTTGAGGACAGCCCATCTCCATTCTCTGCTGGTTGGATTTCACTATCCATGGACAGACTCCACAGCATCCAGCCTGGGATTTACAGCAGCAGAGCTCTCAGCCATGGTTGTCACAGCCAGAAATCAACCAAGGGCTTATTTAGCAGGCGTTGTGAACATAAAAAAGGCCTTGTGAAAGCAAAACAAAACCAAAACACCTCAGGGAGAATTTGAATTCTCTTTGAATACTGCGCCATTAAAGAAGTGGACTGGAGATAAAGAGAAAATTCAGTGTTACCTCTGTCTTCCATAAACTTGTAAAGCTGTTGGAGGAAGTTGTCCCTCTCTTCAGGATCAAGCTCTTCCTCAGGCTGTGAAAATAAATGCAGTCATAAATGAAAACAGCAAATATGCAAACTAACCATTTATTTGTACAAAAGCCTAAGAGCAAGATCTAAACCCAAACCACTTCCCATTTGGCCCTGAACCCATGTAATGGTGAAATACCCAGAAAACAAAATTTACTCAGGAACACTGAAGTGGTACCTCAGGAGGAAAAAAGAAAATGCAGGTCAGGGAGAGCATCAGTCCATGACAGAATGAATGAGTGACCTTCAAAATGAAAACACTAATACACGTAGCATACCTGCCTAACACAGAAGAGGTCTGGTATTTACCAGACTCAAAGAGTTCAGAGGAATTCCAACGGTTTTTTTTGTTAGGTTCTCTGTTTGGGCTTTAACTCATTTTCCTTATCCCAACTTGAGCTCAGGTTGCAGAAGAATTCTTTCTCCAACAATACCTGTTGGAGATGCTCCAGCCAGTATTTGTTTTGTAATTAAGCTCCAATGCTTGATTTCAGCTTATATTTGGAAACACCTTTAAAGCCATTTCTATAATTTATTATTATTATTATAAATTCCTTAGTTTTACCTTTACAACTTAAAGCCTCAGAGAGACAAACACTCACTTTATGGCAAGGAATCCACAGCATGAAATAAAGCTATTCCTTTTATTCCAGCAAAAATTACTTAAAATAAATTTTTTTTGGGGGTGGAAGGGGCAGACAGAGGAAATAATGTCTACATAGCTTCATGGAATTTTGAGATTCTAGCAAAGACAAAAAAAAAAAAAAAAAAAAAAAAGAAAAAACCTCTTTTCCCTGCAATGCATTCTGCATGCCACTTTCTTCCTGCCAGCCTGGCAGTTTGCACAAGGCAGGCTGCAGCTGTCTCGAAGGAAAGACGTACAGTACGTGTCAAAAAATCCTATCATTACATTATTAAAAATAACAGGAAAGTGACAAGCAGTTCCAGAAGGAAACCAGAACAACAATTTAGATTTCAGTCATCTCTGCATTCAGTAAACTTTAAGCTTCAAGGCGAGGAGATAGGCAGGGAAATGGGGATGTACATGTTAGTGGCTTGCTAACCAGCCAGCAATTTGCCCAGCATCAGAATGAATCCCAGCCCTGCCTGCTTCACTGAATTCTGAGCTTCTAAACCCAACAGGGCTCAGCTACAATCAGGCAGAGACAGTATTTGTGTCTTACTTCACTAATTTTTCTTCAGGAATAACTGGAGGATATTAAATGTGTAATCACAACACTGTACAGCATCAGTTACCATTTGCTCAGCACATTACAGGGATTATATAAGGAGAAACAGTTATCTATAGAATTTGCATGCTCTTCCAGGTTATCAAGTGAAGTATTGCTATAGAAACCACAGCTTTTTTTCTCTCCATGACTGCAAAATAACTTCAAGATCGAGAAATTTCTACCATCTACAGTAATGTTTACTGACTGAAGGCAATATGGCTCAAACTGTGCAAACTAAATACATCTAATAACAGTAAACATTCAGAAATACTTCTGAATAGTTGAATTAAAGCCATTTCTTCTCTGTGGGCACAATGCCAAACCAGAACTATGGGTCAGAACAGCAGAAATGTAGGTTAGAAACAGCAATCTTGCAGCCAGAATTTAACCCTTCCACTGAGACTACGTAATTTCAGCTGAAGAACAGCAAAAAAGAAAGATGAAAAGCATTAAAGGGTGGGGGCTGAAAACCCGGCTGCAATACTCATCCAGCTGTGGGAGATATCCCAAATTGTGCACCTGCTTCTCTCTGCTGATGGTGTAAGAGCCCTTTGACAGAGGGAATCTGAACTGTGCCTGGTACTGATGCCAGAACAAGCACCAGATCCTTCTGAAAAGTCACTTGAGTAAAACCTGAATGACTGTCACCATGGAATACATCTTGGATCAGCTGCTCTTTTGCTTCTGGCCAAAATGAGAAAGAGCAGCCCTTCTAGATATGTTTACTGCAACGTGAGGATAAGATGTCATTTTTTTACCAGGGTTATCTGTTTGGAACTGGACATTAAAGAATTCTAAGGAGTGTCTGCTATTCTGAGTGAGTTTTACTTTAAATATATCAGCTATCATAAAATCACAGAATGGGTTGGGGTGCAATGGACATTAAAGACCATCTAACCCCAATTCCCCTGCCATGGGGGTTCAGCTAAGGTGCTGTAAATCTGCACCCAAATCAAGGAAACACCTGAGCTATGCTGATGCCACAACATGTGATGAGCATCAGGGAACAAATGGAGAGCTGAAATTCCCAGCATTGATTTCCAGCAGGAACTAGGATGACAGTGCTACTCTCCAAAATTCACTGCTACTATCCAGACATTTGTGCCCATTTTAGACTGGGCATAAATAATTTCATGGTGATAATTGTTTAAAACCAGTTACTGAAGAGAGTTCTGTCCCTCAATTTCATTTTTTCTTATAGAGACGTTGCAAAAAGAGGGAGACTGTAGCCAAAGGTAAGTCCAAGTGAGAGGTAAAACAACATGAAAATTTAAGCTGCTAAAGTTCAAAACTGAGACCTTTCTGCTATTCATCCAATACCCACAGCTAAATGCAACATGAGAAAAAGTTTTTAGCTTCAGGATGAGAGGCTGAATTTCATTTAAATGAAAATAAATAAAAATCTCCAAGAGGCCCCTTTTCTAATTAAAAAATTGAAATTTTATGGGTTTCAGATTTTTTTCCTCCGTCTGACAAGCAGGCCACATCTGCTAGGGAGCACTGGAAACAGTAAAACAATAAATTCAACAATGAACATTATCTTCGTATAATGGACACGTTCCTTTCCCAACTCCATTTCTTACTGCCTTCCAAACAACATTATCAGCATCCATATATTTTCTAAAACTATATGGTAAGCACCAGCAAGATGAAGCACACAGAAATGTGCAGAACACTTGGAACTGGTTTTGCTCCGTTTGGTTTCAAGCCACCTAATTCACCATGAGATTCACCTCTGTCCTTAGCATGATTTTAAACAAGAATGTGGCTCTGTTTTCCTGACTCATCATTTACTCTACAGAAAGATGTTAAAGCTTCTGTGGGTGCCAACCTTTAGAGGTGAGTGGGAGCACAAAGGATGAAATAGTTTCTTCTACAGAAGAAAGAATGAATCTCTACCTACAAGCACGTACAGCCTGAACTCAAGCAATCAGAGGTGGAGCTACCAGGGACAGATCTTTCTTTTATGTTATAAATAGACTGACAAGACCATAAATGCTTCTGTGAAAGAAATGCAGGTGAAGAGGAAGAGCAGCATACACAGGATCTGGAGTTCAGAGGAGGAGATGATGAAGACAAGCTGCCAGAATTACAGTTAATGTAATTTTGTTGCTTCACAGTACTTCAATGAGATTTCATCACTTGCACATTTGCTTTCTAACGCCAAGCTTGAAAACTAATTAAGGAAATGACAAGAATTAAACTGATTGCAACAAGTTAACAGCTCTAAACCACGTGGAGATGAGCATGGTCTTAAAATGTTAATTTGTACCAACAAGAACCAGAAATTCCACAAACCAACAATGACTCACTCCATAGCTGTGCCTCAGTTTGCAACTTCTCTTGGAGTGACATTCTGAGAATGCCTCTTTGCATAAAACTGTGAGCAAGAAAGCCTTTAAAAAACATTTGTGCATGGTGTGATGCAGGCTGTGCTTCACAGTAGCCAGAACTCCTCCAAATGCACACATGCATGACAAGGAGGATTAGCTAATCAATGTTTAGCTATTTTTAAAGGCTATTCTGTGCATTACACATCACAGCTGCTTAGGAGATTTTATATATATAAATCACAGAATCTTAGAATGGTTTGGATTGGAAGGGATCAAAAAAACATCTTGTTCCATCTCCTGCCATGGGCAGGGACATCTTTCACTAGACCAGGTTGTTTCAAGCCTCATCCAACCTGGCCTTGGACAGTCCCAGAGATCCAGGGACAGCCACAGCTTCTCTGGGCATCCTGTGCCAGGATCTCCCTACCCTCACAGGGAAGAATTTTTTTCTTAGTGTCTAATAAAACACTTCTTTCTGGTTATCACCCTTCATTAACTTTGAAATGACTGTTTTCCTGTATTTAACTTCCAGAGTCAGCTATTTCAATGTTATTTTAAAATACAAATAGGTTGCAACAGACATGGCAATTTGGGTATGATTTTATGTGATCTCCCACAGTTACTTAGAGCAAAGCCTACACAGGGAACAAGAATTATTTTGAAGGAAAATGTAAATATTTTAATAGTTGACTACTGATTATTTGTAGGAACTTCAAGCCTCCTAAAACACATCATGGTTTTCTCATCCTTCCTTTATGGACTTAATGCTAATAAAATATATGGTAACAATTTACCATGAGAACTGAAATCTTTGCTTATTTGCAGAATAGGAACGTTGGAAAATGCCTCTCCCCTTTTCAACAATGTAAAGCAACTGTGATTGATTTTTCTGATGTCATTGTGATGCAAAAACCTTAAAAAGGTTAGATGAATGCACCCCATTAAACATGCTACATATACATCCTCCAGGTGATTGCCAGAAATAAGCCTTGAAGACAATCTCTTAGCAAACACCTGGAGGGGTGTTTAACTCTTTCCTCAATGAGCCATAGATGGTATTCCATAGCTGGAATTTCTTTTCTGAAGAAATCCCTTGCCTTCAGTCTGGTCTTAAGTGAATGTATCTGTTAAGAATGTGTACTGAAAAGATATTTGAAATAACTGCATGTTAAGGTCTTCAGTCTAATGGAATCAGAATGGCTCACAGGGAGACAGAGAAATCCAAACATTGCTTATACATCCCCTTGTAAAACAGGGACTATTTGAATATTTAAGCTTGGGAAACAAACATGATGGATCACAGTGGATTCCACAGCTTCTCCTACCAGAACATTTACCTGTCTGTAATCCTTCACTTCACTACTTTATGTTTAGATTAGATTCTTCTTTCTTCTTCCCTGACAGAAGAACTTAAACACAAGCAAATAAAGTAGTAGACACAACCTGTTTTGAATAAAAATCAGGTAATGTTCAATGTTCCAAAAGCTTTTGTTTCTGTGTGGAGATACTGGAGTTAAGATTTTCTCTTTCCTTTTAGCTGCAGTGCATGGACTGCCAAATGTACCCTCCAAATACAGTTGACTATCTTATTCTGACATGTTGAAAACTGGGTAAGCAGCAAAAGCAACATCCAGACTTTTATCTGGATTCAAATTAATTGGATGATTCTTTTAATTTTCCTTCAACAAATAGTTCTTTCTGTAATATCACTGGATTTTTTCCACCTTTTATGAAATGTGTTATTGAAATCTTAATTGCTAATGGAAAATAATCCTGAGTTGCACCATGCATCACCAGAATTCCAGCAAATTGAACACGCTGAGTAGCTCTGTGTAATGCAATCCCTGTTAGAGACCATGACAAGCAATTTCCACATTGTCCTCCTTCCCAGTTAACTCTGGACCACACAAGTCACTCACCACGGGTGAGGAGGAGGAGCACCAAACCAACACCGTGTTTGTTCCCCCTCCTTAGCTTACAAAAGCCATGTGAAGCCTGGCAATCCAGTGGTACCAATTCTACCACCTCTTAAAGATGTCATAAAAGGCAACAGACAGTTTCTGTCAAAGCAAAGTTGCAGATTTTTAAGCCAGCTACTGGAAAAATGGCAGGATCTAACGTCACCAGGTACAGCAGATCCTTCTGCTCCATTATCATTATAAAAGATCCTACTTCAGAAAAATAGGATCCTTCCCATTCCAGAATTAGACTTTACTGACTTTATACTGTAATTATATATTAAGTAGGTCTGTGTCCATTTGATTATTTAATGATGGCCTATCATGGCTGGGCAGCAGCTGGACAGGCCCTGACAGCAAAGCTTCTGTGCATACCAAAAGATGAAAATGGGGGGAAATAAAAAGGGATGTTTAATAATCTCATTCCCATCTCTAATATTATAACCAATTACAGTTCTAAAACAAAAAGACCACTGAGAATATTCTGGGAGAGGAGGGACAGAAGCTATTTTTGACCTTGATTAATAAAAGGAAGTACTCAATAAAATGTAAAATTTCAGTAGTTCAACATCTGTATTCACATACAGGCAAAAAAAAACTCCAATCACTCACTTGTCCATTCTCTCTGCAGCTAGTATTATTGCCTTTCTAAGGAAAAAGAAAACAAATTCCTTAAATTCCCTAAATGTTGCAATATCTAGCATGGCCCACAATTAAAAATATGTATTCTAAGTGCTAAACCAGGAATTTGATTTAATGGGCCATCATGACAGTTCTGCTCTGACATTATCTGAAAAGATTCATATCTATCCTCTGCTACATAGCTTCAGCATGAAGATGCTCACCTTACATTCCTACTTGTCACCTGGAAATAATGGATTCCACAGCTTCTCCTATCAGCACATCCACCTGTCTGGAATCCTTTGCCTCACTATTTTACATTAACATCATTCTTTAAAAATAATCTCTATTTCTTTTACAGGAATGCCTTTTTAAATGTTTTTTACCCCACCAAGCTTCCCCCTCCCCCTTCTTTGTTTGAAACACACAGCATTTTATGCAATAGGCATGAAAAATGCTAATAAAAATGGATACTAGAAAACTAGTACAGCAATCCTTCATTTTCAGTGGCTGATACTCTGAAATTTCAATCATTTTTAATACAGACAGAGCAATACAGACTGCAACAGTTCACACCCTGCAAAATGTGGCCTATTCAGTCTTTTTCAGTGCAAACAGAGGGGAAAAAACCCAGAGGATTTTACATTTCTGCACACATTTATCCCAGATTTATCTTATCATACCATTATTCTCATACAGACGTCTACTCCATTTTCCAAAACACTGATACCCGAGCACAAAATTCTCACCTAAAAATAGATTCTTATTGTCTTTTTTATTTTTTTTTACCTGGAAACATCTCCCCTGGCAGCAAGCTCCAGCAGACAGTTCCCAGATCAGCAACCCAAGTCAAACCCCCCATCCCCAACCACCACGCTCAACATCGCCAGATTCAACCGCACGATCCTTACCTAGGAGCTGCATTCTTTCAAACGTAAAACGGTTTGACTTCCTTTCTATCTAATCTGCCCCACTGCCTGGACATATTTTTCAGCCTGACTTCCAAATATTCGCTCGCTCTCTCTCCCCGCGCGGCGGCCGCGGTTAACCGGCATTACTTACATTCTCTTCCGCACGGGGTTGGGGAGGGAGCGCGGGGGGGGGGGGGGGGGGGGAATTAAAAAAAAATATTAATGAAACGAACTAGTAATACTATTGAGAACGCGAGGCATTAGATGAAAGGCAGAGGGAAGGGCCAGCCCATCTCCGAGCCCCCGGCCAGCCCCGGCCGCTCCCCGCGCCTGCGCCGCGCCCGCTCCCGGTTGCCCTGGGAACGCTGAGGCCGCCGCCAAGCGCCAGCGGCCATTCCGTGTGGGAAGGGAAAGGGAAAAAAAGGGAAACGGCCTTTGACCTTCCTGCCGACACACGGGCCGCAGTGGGGATGGAGGGGGGTGGGGTGGTGCTTTCGGGGTGGATTGTGAGAATGGAGCGGTGGGGAAAGAAATCAATCAATTAAGCAATCCCGCAGTGGCTCCCCCTCCCCGCCCCACCACCATCACCACCACCTCCGCCCATGATTCTGAAGCCAACATGCAGGTTACATGCTGGGAGCAGAAATAGAAGGGAATTCTGTAAGGAGAGTTTTTGATGATGTGAAGAAAGCGGCTAACTTCATGGTAAAGGAATCACTTAAAATATTCGAATGCAGAAAAAGCTGTTAATGTGAGAATCATGGAATCACATTCCATGATCTGGGTTGGAACGGAGCTTAAAAATCATCCAGTTCTAATTCCTTGCATGGGGACACCTTCCGCTATCCCAGGTTCCTCCAAGCTCCATCCAACCTAGACTGGAACAATTCCCATGATGGAGCAGCCACAGCTTCTCTGGGCAACCTGTGCCAGGGCCTCACAACCAAGAATTTCTTCCTGATGTCTAACCTAAAGCTCTCTCTCAGTTTAAAGCCATTCCCCCTTGTCCCATCACTCCATGTCCTTGGTCCAAAGTCCCTCTCCAGTGCTCCTGGAGCCCCTTTACTCCCTGGAAGGGGCTCCCAGAGCCTCCTGCAGGTGAACATCCCCAGCTCTCCCAGCCTGGCTCCATCCCTTGGAGCCACTTCACAGCCTCTCTGGAGAAACCTCCTCGGGTCTCTCCTGTGCTGAGGACCTGGAGCTGACAAAGGGCTCCAGTGGGATCTCAGGAGAGCAGAGGAAAGGGGACAATCCCCTTTTTGATGCAGCCCAAGACACATTTGGCTTTCTGAGCCACGAGTGCTTGCTGCTGGCTCGTGTCCAGCCTTTTATCCACGAGAACCCCCAAGCCCTTTTCCACAGGGCTGCTCTCCATGAATTCCTCTCCTGGTCTGAACATGACACAACACGTCAGACAGAAAGTCCATCTGCCACATCATTCCATGATTCCCAACTACCAAGCACAAAAGTCAGTCCTGTACTACTCTAAACAGCATTTATTGCCCTGTGAATTAGCTCATAGTTTCAGTCAACCTCCTGCTTTTGCTTGAAAATTTCTGTCTTTTTTTTTAAATCACATTATTGTTTTCAGAAACAAGTTATTTTTTACGTAATCTCATATAAAGAAAAAGACAAAAGCAAACTACAAAAGAAAAATACAAAGATACTATATTTAAGGTGGAATTACTACTATTAGGCTCAACCTAAGTCTTTTGGTTTTGACTTTTCTTTTGACCCTGAACCTTTCACTCTTCTCTGCCTTGATTTCCTAGTTCCTGAGATTTGTCTCCTGTTTCTTCAATGGGTAACAGGAGACAACTTGCCACTGCTCTCAAATCCCAATAAAGACAACTGTTGCAGAGAGAAGATGAACAGGACTGAAAAGACTCTGAAGTGAGCTGAGCCTGAAAATAGTTTGTCGGAAAGTGCAGGATTTTCAGGCAAGCAAGTTATTAAATTATCCCTGAAAAATTACTGAAATTCTCCAGACTCACCGCTACTTCTTCAGTTTTCTCTTCTCTTTTTTGCTCCTCTTCATCAGTTTCTGCAGCAGCTCCATCCTCCTCATCACTGCTGGAAGACTCCAGAATTTCACTGATGTCCATTTTCCAGTTCCGAGGAACACCCTTGGTGCTGAGAAACGTGGCTGCCTCCTGTAGCCCTACAGAGGAAAGGGCTCTGGCTTTACCTCAACTGCAGCATTCACGGTCACAAAGCATTTTTTATTTCCTTTCCACCTCCTTGTAAATCACACCACCAACTTAAATGCAGTGAATCCATCACAGATCAAGCATCATGGCTTAATCTGCTCTTTCCAAAATATTATGTTTTAGATTGAAGAAAAAAAAAAAAAAAGAAGAAAGAAGAGCAGAGCCCAGAGAGAAGTGACATTTATGTTTGGAACAGAGGGAAAACACATTAGTGAGTAAAGGAGTGATGGGACAGACACAAGTTACACTTGTACAATGGAAATACCTCAAATTCTTTTCCCTGAAGAGGTGCTTCAAGGGTGGAAAACAACAAAGCAAAACAAACCCAGATAACCGAAAAATCTGCCCCTCAGTCACAATAAAAGACTTTATTAAAGGAGCCAGAAAAACACCCAGAAGAAGAACATACTGCAATGAACTGTTCAGTGTCACTGAAGAAGAAAAGGCACAACAGTTTTTAACACTGCTGACAGAAAAACTTCCAGACATTGGTCTCAATTTTCCTTTTATTTTTTTTTTTAAACCATTAGTACCTTTGGTTCCAAAATATTCCCTTGTAGCAAGGAATGTCACAACCCAATTGTGCTCTGCACAGTAAAAAAGTCCCTTTCTTCAATTTATCTCAAACCTGGCATCTGCTACTTTTTTTTTGGATGTTCTAAAGTTCTTGTACTGTGAAACAGCTATTAAGAACAAAGAAGAGAAATCATGTAATATTAGACAAATCAATCAAAATCACCTCATGCTTTCATTTGAAGCATTTTAAATCTTGACTTGTTAAGGAGCTGCTCCACACCTTTACTCAATCCAGATACTGTTGTTGAGTGGGACTTTTTATTATAATTTTTAATAAATACAATCTAAACATTTTTCTGTAACAATCTTAATATTTTGATGGATTGTGGTATCCATGTCATCCATCTATCCAATTCTGTAATCATATTTTTAAATTAAATATTAATCACAGACTGTTGTTATAAAGTTTACACCTTGCTGTCTGGGTATCTTTAATATAAACAGTGTGTTTTCAGCAACAGCACAAAATTTTAGTATTAGAAGAGGTAGCTATATATTCCATTGCTCACTGACACTCCAATTAGACTATCTTGAAAATATTCTAGTCATTTTCCAAATGACAAATTTGGACTGGATCAAAATAATGAAATAAAAATCAAAGAAGATTTCTACTAGACACAGCTATGTCCAAAGTTTCTCTAATTTCTCCCATTTAAAATTGTTTAGAAAATATCCAAGAGCAATTATCAGTAATCAACAGGTGATCATTTATCAGCAAATGTTAAAAGCACGTTTGTATGAAATTACTTCTTTTAAATATCTAGAATTTATTCTAAATTACCTTTTTTAGGAGAGGACTCTGATTTTGGTAAGTTTTGAAGATCTAGTTCCTTAATGTCTTTTCTTGCTATTGAGTAACTGTAAAAGGATAAGGTTTTATGATTACGTCACAGAAAAGCAAGCATTTGACTTAGAAAAACAGCAATTTCTATAATTTTCAAGAGTTATCATTCAATATCATTTCACACATATCATTCACTAATTGCCTAAGGCATTTGTTATTGTATGGTACAAATACGAGAGGAAGTTACCCAGGGTAATTTTCCAATCTTTGAAATACAGGCAGTAAAGTATCCTTAAGTAAGTAAGAAAACTTTGTAAATGTCCTTTAATTGCTTAACCTGCACAAATTTGCAAAGGTTAAACATGCAGGCAAAAATAATTTTCTGAACTGAAAATACTCACAAGAATCAACTCCAAAACAAGGATCTAGCTAAGAGGACAGAAGCAAGCCCTCTATTTTCAAAATGCCTTTTTATTAGCACAGAACAACAGTGAAGCCAATTCACAGATTTGCACTGACAGACAGTTGATTTTCATTTTTAAATTACAAAAGTGTTCTCACAGCAAAACATATGGAGTTTGCTCTGTTCCAAAGTCATACTGGATATCCAGTCACTGAGTTACAAGAGAAATCCTAACCAAATTGCAGGGAGAGTCTTACAAGTGAGTTAGTCTAACGCTTTTTTTTTTTCCTTCTTTCATTATTTCAGAAAATCTGGAGTAAAACCTCAGGAATTAGAGGCTGCCATTTTCTGAAGTTAAAGCCATTAGGATATGGGGGAGAAAAAAAAAAGTCAGCCAGAACAGATCTAGATGTTTTACCAGTAACATCAACCTTCAGTACAGAGCCAGTCTTATCCAAAAGGCTGATGACAAATATCCACATTAAGAGGCCAGAATGAACTAAGTTTTCAGGTACTTGAAGTACATTAACTTACTACTCAAAATCATGGCTATCAAAAATCAAAAACTGCTCACTTTGAAAGAAAGAGGGTGACAGGTGCCTTTAGCAAGGAAGTTTTAGTTACAATGTGTTAGCACGGATGTAATGCAATAACAATGAAGAGAAATAAATGGGAGCAGCCTTTAAAAAAATAAAAAGAAGTTTTCATGATCTTAGGAATACATTATTCATTATGCAAGATACACATCTCTTTCTCTCCCCTCCCTCTCCCTTTCGGAGTGGAGGATGGACTAACAGGACCTTTCTTTCTTTTTGAAGGAATATGATTCAGATTCTGTAAACAATTTAATTAGCAATTCTATTTGAATTCTCTTTTCTATTAAAAAAAATAGGTGAAATCCTTATAAACAGCCATGGTCATCATGAGGCAGGTACCCAAACTACTACAACTGACACCCATAAAGAAGGTCATTTAAGGCAGGAAGGGAAATAATTACACCAAAACTCACTGTAAAGGACAGAAATTATGTGAAAGGAAAAAAAAGGAAAAAAATCCAGGTGTTTACACTTTAAGCTGTTGATACTATTAAATGAAGAAGCACCAGAAACTTTCTCATTGTTGCACACAATGGAAAGAAGGGTGAGGAAACACAGAAGTCAGCTGGAAATAGATTGTGAATGCCAAATGTGTCCATCCATCACCACAGAACCCTGTATCCTTTCCTTCTGGAAGAAATATCATCTTCAGGAGCAATATGTGATTAGCTTCCCAGTTTCCTCCCCCAGATATCTAATCAAAGTGAGCTATCACTTACAATTTGGAATCTGCAAAGGATCGAACCAAACACTGGTCCTTCTTCACGGCGACGTCGTCATTACAGCTCGGTGACACAACCTGAAGATTCAAATAAAACATCCCTTTATCAAAAAAAAAAAAAAAAAAGCTGATCTTGAAAGGAAAGAAAGGTAAGACTGCAGGAAAACTGCTGTCTTCTGTTTCTTCTACTGTATTTCCAGTATTGGGTAAACAAACCTACTTTGATTTATACTACTGAGGCTACCAACAACAAATTTCAAGAAGGAATTTACCCCAAACTATTGACTTGTTATGTACAAGCTAAAAATGTCTAAAATGTCATTTGAAAACTAATCTGCTGAGGTCACATCACAGGACCCTGTTCGTTCATTCTGCTTTTTTTAATTCTTGTTCACACAAAATTTTTTAAAAGCATCTCTTTAAAAAGTCACCAACCCACTTATTTTGTACCAGCTTCTGATTTTTGGTATTTAAACTGGGACTTAAGCTGGCTTCTTTGTTTATTGAGGTGTGGATAATATAAACCACTGTAAAATCCAGCACATCCTTCCACAGCAGTACCATCTTTAGGTCTAAAGAAAGTGGTAAAAATGCATTTGCAGTATTTATGCTACCACAACCAGAACAAGTTTATGTTCTGCTCTAGATCATATACAAGCAGAAAATGTTAAATACAAATATATGACCTCCATGAACTTAACCACCCAGTTAAGAACCAGGTTAAATAAAAAACTGTCATTAATAAAGGGAGCTACAACCAGAACATGTACAAAACCACATTTTAAATTGAGGTATATACAGGTGGATAAGGCAGTGTCAAGTGTTCACCCTACATTACACCAGGTCTGAAAATACCAAAAGGTCTTCTACAGAAAGCAGCTTTTAATATGCACATGTAAACTTTTCTGTGTGTATCAACAAGATGCAAAGTGTCTGCCTTTACAATACAAGTCTACTTGAACGTGGATTTATTTAATGTGTATTTATTATCAGCAGTGGCAATGAACAGCTGTACCATTTATTGATAGTCAAATAAAAATTAGCACCAACATCTGCTTCTAGAGTAACTGACCACTAGCACAAATGTAAACATCAAAGAAATGAGTATTTCATAAAACCGAAAGTCTAAGGAAAAAGACAATTACATTGAAAAAAAAAATTAAATCCCACTGCAATTAAAATTCATAAATCTAGATTCTCTTAAATTGCCTGGGAGTGCAAGTCCTAACATACTTTATTTTTAGAAGTATCATTACACACTGATCATTTCGTATGCAGTTCTGAAACGCTTTAACGCCATGAAACTGTAGCTTACACATAAATGTTAATCTCTGCTTTCCTTCTCTTCATAGATACTGCAAAACACTTGTATTTTTAGCAAACATGGGAGTAGAGCTTAGCCTGACTACATTCACAGCTTTGCTGAAAAAGGAACTCACCAAAGCTGGGTACCAGTCTGCCTTCTCTGAATTACAAGTCACACTCACAACCTTGCCAAGTAATTCATCGTTGAGGCGCCTCTTATCTTCATCCTCTTCTTCACTACTTTCTTCTTCCTTCTCATCTTCAGTACTGAGTTATCAAAATGGTTAATATTTTACAGTTTGTCTGAAGTTACTACTTGAAAACCAAAAAGAGCTTACAAGAAGATTTTTTTTCCTGTTTTGCAAAGCTTCAAAAACAGTTATAATGTTAAGAGCTGAAATTGCTTGAAATACACTTAAATATAAAGAGTACTTGCTCAGTAAGTGGAATTTTGTAGGAATTCTTTCCAAGAAGAAGTATTTTACAACAGCATCATGTTAGAATTGGAAACATGACTCAGGTTTTGATTGTGCACAGACATGAAACAAAGAAAAATGCTCTATACCCCAAAAATTACAAAACACTTTTTTCTTTTGTACTGTATTCAGTACAAAGAAGGTTAAAAATCCTACATTTCCTATTAGATGGAAGAAGCATAAATGTTACTAGGGTACTACGGGGAAAAAACTCTTCAATTTCATAATGTTGCCAGCACATCACCATATCTATCAGCTGTGCACAGAATTCAGGTGACAGCATTCAGACTACTGCAGCTTCAATGGGAATGCTTCAGTTTTAGCAAAGGACACTAAAGGTACAGCAGAACACTCAAAACTCACACAGGAAGAGAAGATCTTCTCCCTCTATTAGATTTCTTCCCAATAACTGGAGTTCCAAAGTGCTCTGGATTGGTTAGTGGCAGTTGATCAAGTGTCTACATAGAAAAGGGGGAGACAACAACGGTTTGCAATGTCTTGTTATAAAAAAGATATGAATTAACTATTTATTTTTAATTTCATGTCCACTATTGTCTTACCTCACTTTCTGCAAAGTGCCTTTCTCCCTTCAAGCATAATGAAGTTCGTCTCAAGGTCCTTTCATCACCGTCATCAAACACTAGGGTGAAACACAGCAGCACAAGCTGATCACATCCCAATCCCAAGTCTACTGTTTATCTCACAATCAAGAACATTCTCTAGAACATCACTTTCAAGCCTAATTTACTCACTCTTTAGTTCACAAGCAAAAGGAAAGTCAGTATTCAGGATTCAGTCTTGGAATAGTCACACAGAGACTCAAGCCAGTACAAAGAAAAGCTTTGGATGCAGAAGTCTCAGTGTAATTTAGACATTCTTCTTATCAAAACAACTGCACATTTCAATCCACAGCCCTGGCTGGACACCAGTTACTATCATCTAGAAACCTCTGAGGTTTGTTTGGTTTTGTGGGGTTTTTTCCCCACCCTATACATTTATTCCTTACTTATCATCATTTAATAAATACCTTTTACTTCTCCTCTTGCTAAGAGAAAGCCCACAAAAAGTTCAATGGAAAGAAAAACAAGTTTCTGATAAGTTCTTGCTATATTATCAATACCATCTTACAAACAGACCAAGATACTGGAAACCTGCAATTCCAAGTCTGACCACTTCATAAGGAATATTCAATACACATCCTGTTATATCTCATGAAGAGGAAGTTCCAAAATTTCCATCAATACACAGCAGAAGAAGGCTGGAATGCTATGAGGCTACTGCAAGTTTTGCCTGAGAAAGATCTACTCTTCAGTTTAGATAAAACCTCTCCATGAAAATTTCCTTGGAGAGAAGGAAAGCAAAGTTACCAATTCCCCCCAACTACAAAGAGGAGAGCCCAGGTGGCTGCAGGCTGAAATCCCAGCAAGGTCCAAGTTTATTTGCATGGGGTCAAAGTGCAGAACAGAACACTTCTCTATATTTAAACTACTTGAAACAGGCTTTGTGCACTAGTGAATGAAAGTTTCAAGTGTTGTGCATAGCAGTATGGTAATTTTGGCATATTTATAAATTTAATTAAGCTGGGTAAGATAAGCTTTAAGGTTCTTCCATCTTCAGAGTAAATACTGCTGTGGTATGCTCCATATGCTTCACTATCAAATTATCTTAATGGCTTAGAACACTTGTACATACAAAACAATTAACTTTTCTCCCTCCAAAAATCTCAAACTATTAAATTTTTAAGAAAAATCACTTTAGGGGACAAATGGCTGGTGATTGGTAACAGGTAACTTGATTGAAAAAAAAGCATAAAGAACCTAATACTTGACAACAGAATTAAACTGCTTCTTTTTGTTTATTATCTCCAAAATTGGAAGCTCTACCCATTTATTTGAAGCTAGTCCAGTAGAGGGATAAATCAAGTAAACTGTTCATAAACCAGATGACATATACCAGTTTTTCATCCTTAAAAGATAAAATTATATAAATACTGAAGGTTAAGCAAAATACTCTTAGTAAAATACACTAAACTCAAATTAAGACACATAAGGAAATTATGACAATCAAAAGTAACAATTTATTTTGTGGACGTGTACAAAGCACCTGCAACTGCTAGCTGCAAAACTTGGAACAAAACATTCTTGCAGAACAAAGTGTAAAAAACCAGCATAAACAGAAATATTTCCTTATCTACATAAATGATCACTTTAATAAGTTCTCAATGGAGAAAGGATAGCACCATTTGTCATACAAAAATATCAATTATTTGAGTTACTAAGGTGGAGCCAAGTAAGGAGTCTCTCCAATTAATCATGATGCTTGAAGTATTTCGTAATTGTAGCTACTTCAAACTTGCTTCTCCTCTAGGGAGAACACTTGACTGTGCCTCACTGAAAGGGCAATCAGAAACTCACACTGATGAACTCAACACCTTTAAAAATATAAGCCTTCCTTAAACTAAATAAGCCTCGTGGTTTCCATCTCACTCCTCAAAAAAATCTGCTACTCCAGAGCACTGTTCATATTCGTGTCACCCTGTGCTTGACTCTTTAATGCTAGTCCTAGAGGATTTAAGGGAATGTCTTTCCAAGGCACAGTATCAAATATTAAGGATTCTGTATATATAAGCAGCAAGGCAGATGGCACAGTTTTTGGCTATGAGATATTTTGAAGCTGTGATAACAGTCGTGTCAGAAGAACTTAATACACTCTAAACTGCAAATTCATTCCTCTTTTTAATCTCATCCAGAAGCAAGGCTGTTTAGCTAAAACGCCTAGAACTAACAATCAAACTAAAAACTTTGGAATTAATGGTGAACAACTTGTATCAATGACATCATTCCTTCAACAGGTTGCTACTACAACTCCAAATTCTTCAAAAGCAAAAATCTTAAAGGTTGTGTTTTATAAGGAAGAATTCACTGGGCAGGGAGAGGGCAGGAAACAAAAAGAGAAGACAAGGAGACATCTCCCCCATCCACACACACACACACACACAAGTCAAAGGATGTGTTTACAGTGTCACGATTCTCATCTCTGAAGAGGAAATTACAGTCCTGTCTTTCCAAAGAAACAAGGGTGAAAAAGCAGAAGTCCTTCAGGGCCTCTCATTGCCTCATCTTGTGGTGGGCAGGGACCTGCAGGGCAAACAGGGTGCAGCACCTGATTTCTGGGAAGGGAAGGATACAAACTAGCCAGGGAACTGCTCAGGGCTGCCCAGCAGCCAACAGAACATCAGGGGAATGGGAAGGAAGGGAAGAAAAGAGACATTTCTGCCGGGCAGAGCACTTTCTTCCAAACATGTTCCTTAATGAGGAACACTGACAGAAGGGGAAAAGAGATGAGTAAGCAGCACAACCTGGAGGAACAGTCTCTGCCATAATGCTTGGTCTAGTCCCAAGAACTGAGTCCAATATGCTCCATACAGAGCATATTGAAACAGTGACAATAAAATTGAAATTTTCAGCATTTTGCTGCATCTCGACCTTGTCGATGATAAGAGGAAAGAAACAGAACTGGGTTTTTTCCTGTTTGTTAAAATCTACACGAACTTAATCTATGACAGAAAAATAAAAAAAAAAACTTCCCAGCAGTGATCAACACAACACTTTGTGAGAATTAAAAAAAAAAAAAAACTGACTGAAAGTTCAGTACCTCAAAAAAGGACTAAAAAGTGCAACTTTAAACTCACTATTGACGAGCTGGTATCTTCCATTTTCTGTTGCAGCAGACTTGTATATACCATCAGCAAAAATCCACTAAAACTGTCTTTACAACCAGGCTGTCTCAAGTTTGGTTCTCATGTATTTAAATATATAATACTAACAAGTCAACTAATCAAAATTTTAAGAACTGTGAAGAAGCTTGTCACAAAATACTAAAGATCAGTTTGACTACATCTTGTTTAGAAATATATATAGCTATATTATAAATAGATTTAAGGAAAAAAGAAAAAAAAGAAGACAGAAAAAGGAGAAGAGGGCAGAACTCTAGAGAATATCCTCATCACAGTTACGAGATGATTTCCACAGAGCCACCAGTGTTCCCAGGACAAGGCAGTTCTGTGGCACACAAGTGCACAGGGAAAACAACCCTCAAGGGGTTTTGCATCTTGCAAACTTCAAATCCAACAAGTTGTGTTACTGCTGCTGCCCAAACCAAGAGAGATTAGATTCTGCACTGCAAGGAAACAATTTTGTCTCCCAACCCACTGAGAAACTTTTAAGTCACCAAGACAATGAAATGAAAGTACACACCACAAATTCAAGCTGTTCCAGTGTCACTACACACAATGAATTATTCTCACTGGCTGCCTGGTAAAGCAGCACTTCATGAACTACAAGAGATGCTGCCTATGAATATTTCAACAAATGTGTGCAGAATTTGCAGGTATTTGGGGTTCAGCTGTGGAAAAAATATAGAAAGAATCAAGAGCTGTGCAGTGCTTGTTGAATGGCCTTGCAGACAAGGGCTGTACTACTGATTCATCACTGTAAAAAGACTTAAGAGCTACTTGTGCTACTGAGAGACCACACAACTCAAATTTACTATTTTTTAAATGATATTAAGTGAACCCAAGTTTCTTTTGCAAAAAGTTATTTGAAATATCCCAGAAAACAGGGAAGTTTGAGTAGCCTTTGAGTCTACTCATGGAAAACTATCACCTCACAAACAAAAATCCTGCTTCCTGAAACTGCTTTTTCTGAAATGTTAATCTTACTATTGTTGCACTTAAAGAGATTAGAGAAAAAAAAAACTACCTCCTTGCTTTCCCTAGAGTATTGTTTGTACACAATTTTAAAATATTTTCACCACTCAGTTCACATAGTAACAAAGGTGGTTTTATAAGCAAGAGTTCGATCCAGTTGATTTGTAACAAGGTTCTACTGTTAAAACACTATTTTTCACCACAAAATCTTGCTCCTCTACACACCTATTCCCTAAACAAGTGTAAACACAACTTAGTGCTGCTGTTCTTTCTTTCTAGATTCTCCAGAGGGCAACCAACAGAGCTACTGAAGCATTTTTATGTGCCACAGATGCACTTAAACAACACATCCTACAGAAGGGTTCTGGATAAAGACAGGTTTTCCTCAAAGTCCACACAAGTGAATTTTAAAGAGAAAAAGAAGAAAATTTATGGTGGTAGAGAACACCAGCCAAATGAAGACAAACACCTGTGGTTTTGGATTCCTGGATGACACATGCACAGCCCAGAGATGATGCTTCTGCCACGTGAAACTCAACAGGATGTTGGAACTGGTCAAACCAGCCCTGCAGTCATGACCAGTGCCTGGCACACAGCACAGGACAGGTGCTGGTCAAGCTTTGGAGGGACAAAGAAACAGCTCTCTGGTATGGATGGACTCAGCTGTGAGGGCACTGAGAGCTCCCATCACCCTTGGAAGAAGAGCTTACAGCTGTAGTGAACCCAGGACCATGCCTGTTCTTCCTCTTAGTATAACTATCTCCACAAAGCATCAGAAGAAAACATCATTTAAAATAGGAAAACGTAACAATAAATAGCTCCTGTTAGCAACCTTGCTCCTGAAGTCCCAAGACATCAATGTTGGTTCATTTGCTGATAAACACCCTCATAATTATGAACTGGAATTTTCAAAATCCATGGAAGGTGCAGGATGACTAAAACCAAATCCTCAGTATCTTTAATTTCTGTGACCTCACCACAGTAACGTGGAGTGATGCAGTTGGCTGAGGCTACACTTCATTCCCAGAACAAGCACCCAGGTCTCACTCAACTCAGCATTTTCTGGAAACTGCCACCATGATTACATGTGAAGAAGAAGCCACCAGCAGAGCTGTGGGGCTCACTGAGGTGCCTCAGACATGTCTGAAAGGCAAAAGTCTCAAAAAGTAAGGAATCACATTCCCTTTCACTCTAAACAGTCCAGAAAATCCTAATAACTGACAGCAAGGTCTGCTAAAAACTCCAAAGACCTCCCACTTTTCTCTCTCCTACTTCCTACTCGTTTCAGAGGAAACATTACTGAAAGTTAATACATGTTTTTTATTTCTTTCTTTGGAAGCACTTTTCCATTGTTCTACCTAGCAAAATACAAGGCTCAATGTATCTGATCTGCTTTTGTTTAATCTTGTTTAAAGTTGTAGAAATTATTATAATAAGTAGAAACCAAAGCACACGTAGATTAATGACCTGAGTTTTGTCAAAGGAGAGATAACATGGGGCAATGCAAACAGACCATTCTAACAGCAAGTCTTGGATGCTTGCTCAAATAAAATCCTGTTCCTCACTTTTATACATATATATATATATTACATCACCTCTAATTCTGTCCAGAAGTGAAACAAAAATGTTCCTCCAAAGGACATCTACGTAAGGATTTCTGTTTTCTGAAATTCTGGTAATGCTTGTAAGACTCCAGGCAGCATGTCAGAGAAGGAAAATACAACTATGCACTTTCTAAGGTGTGGTCTGGGTTGTGGTTTCTTGGTTTTTCAGTCATTTCAGACATTATTTCAGTATTTACCTGAAGCATTTTACAAGTTAACAGAGAATCAGGTGGATGGTACACTCAGTAAACTGTAATTCAAACCTTATACAGCTAAAGCAGATCTGACAGACCATTTTAATTCTAGGCAATTATCACCTAACAATATATTCAGCACTTCAAAATCATCAATGCAACACTTTGTAATTTGTAAATTAAGGAAGTTGTGTTTAGATAACTGCATTGTAAAGACAAACACCATCAAATCTTTGAATCACTTAGTAAAATCATCAGGTACAACTGAGGCATTTGTTAATGAAAAAACTTAAACCCCTATTAGTGCCACATCACTTTGGATTTGAGGAGTGCCTTGTGCAGTGACATTTCCCAGACTTTTAAACTTCCACTCCAAATTTTGCTTCTTCACCTGCTTATATTGAAAAGCTGAATTTCAAAGGTAATTTCAGAAGTATTCCCAAATTGCAGCTGAAAAATTCAATAGGACTACATGGCTTGATTGACATCATTATCATATAAAAAGAGGTCAAAAAGTGATTCTGTTGAAGCTACAATAAAAATAAATCCTTGTTTATTCTGGGTATCTGAACACCCCTAATAGACAGGAAATACTGTTCAAATACACACTCTGATCATTACTGTGACTCTTGCATTATAGTGGTGGCAAAGCAACCTATTATAGCAAACTCAGCACTTCCACTGGTTCAATTTATTGACCAAAGCAAACTTGTTTCAGGTGACTTTTCTCCTTTACATCCCTCCAAGAAACAGAGAAACTGATACACAAAAGTGAACATCATCCCTTCTCACTTGACACACAGGCAGCTGTTTCACTGGACAGACAGTTTGTTTTGGTGCATTTTTTACACATCTGCACTTAACACTCTGAAAATGTTTGCCTGTGTATGTTATTGGTTTCACTAGCCAGAGATCAGTTTGCTTTTCTATCACTGAGAAAGAATAAATAGTAAGGGAAATGAACAAACTACTCAAATACAAGCTTTCCCTTCTGCTTTCCATCTCAAAAATGTTCAGAAAGGGATCCTGTAAACCTGGAGTCTTTTAATCCACTTCCCTCTCAGCTCTTCAGCTGTGACAGCATCAGCCAGGATGGCTGTGGAGCAGCACACCCACCAGTTATTAAAAAGCAACAAATTCAACTGTTTGCTTTACCAGCAACATAAACATACACCTCACATCCATCCAAAACTTTCTGCAAAGACACAAGGGAAGCAGCAGGCAAAGACAAGGCTTATTTTTCACATGTCAATATTCCTGCACTCAGCCTAGAAGGCTTTCCCAAATTTAACTGCAGAAGAATCATGATGTAAACTCGGTGATTTGCTTACTCTGGACAATGTTACCTGTGCTTTCAACTCCAAAAGCAACCTACCACACAGAACTAACAAAAATGTTCCTAAGATCTAAACCCAACAACTACAATTGTATTTTCATAGATAAAGCACCATGTAACAGCTCTGCAGGTTCATTTACCATAAGATTACTGAAATCCCCACTGAGCTGCAAATTTTTACAAAATCCTAGCAATCTTAACACAAGTGCATATGGAAAACATATTCTATTTTCTCCATTCTGCCTGTCAAAAAATATTATTTGGAGAAAGGAAATTACAGTAGTTAATTAATCCATTGGTTCAAGTTTCTGAGGAACTGCACTTTAATAAATGTATGAAGTAAAAATAATGGCATGCATGATTTCTCTCTTACATAATTGGGGAGAGTTCAACAAGTTGTCAAATATAAACAACAATCCATTAATACAGGGCAGAGCATTTATTCACTGTTCAAATCTCCTGCTCATCAAGTACAGATTTTTTGGCAGAAATGAATACTCAATAGAAAAGGAGGAAAAAAAAAAAGAAAATAAAAAAGAAAACACAGACAAAACTGAATCTCCAAACACAGTACTTAAAGTTCCCATGTCAAATGTAAGAAGACAAATGTCTTCTGGCCCAAATTCAAACAGAATTAGCTCAAAGTGCTACTTGAAAACTGAAATAAGTTAGGAGTTCTACAATTAAAATGCTAACTCATAAACCATGAAATTGTTAGTCCAAGACTGTGTTTCTTATCACTTCTGGAATGGAATGGTGAACCTCTGAAAATATATAAAGAGAACTTAAAGGTCCAGTGTTCTACCTCAAGTATGTCACATCATAGTACTAAACTAAGCAGATTTTAAATCTTCTGCACTCCAAAATAATCCTGCCTTTCCTCCCTGACCTGACATCCACTACAATTTTACAGCAATGTGATAATCCTGAAGAAAAAGGCAAAGAACAGTGAGCTTTGTCAACCAGCTTAGAGTTAAAGCACTCACTAACAATAATAATCATAAAGCAATAAATCCTTCCAAATTATCTGCAGAGCTTTATCCTGATCCCACCAAAGAAGACATAACCTCACCTACTGCAAAGGAAATGCTGAATTACTGAAAATAGCTTATTTAAACCTTAAAAAGGGGTTAATGAACCAAAATAATTAAGAGTTCATGGGACAGAGGACTCCTCAAGAGAGGATGGAAGAATATGAAGTAAAGCTGAATACATTTGGTACCCAAGGCAGTTAATGAGAAACACAGAGTTTAAATTTCTAAGTGCTAATCTCCAAAGCAATGCCCAAGAGTAGCATGTACAGGACAATTAACAGGAGCATGTTCCTTCTAGGCAACTATTAGGGAACAGAAGGCTCCACTGCTGGAAGAAAGTTGTGCAAAAAAAGGATGGGTGCTTGCAAAGCTCTCTGATTCAAATACTGTCCTCCTATATTTGCTTATCTACTATTACTTGAATGTTGCTGAGTTTTGTCATTCTGTTCTTAAAGCTGTTTCAAGGAAAACCTGCAGATCAGAATTATTGAAAATAAGGAAATTTGTCTTACAATGAATTCTTGTTCAACACTGACATTTCGCTGACCCTGCATTCCAAACTTTCTATTTCAATAACTGAACACCACATGAGCCTCCAACATGAGGAGAAAAGTAGTTTTCTATTTCACTTCAGATCATTATTTGAAAATTTTATTAAAGGAAACAGCTATTCACGTTATAAATTAATGTCTCCTCTTTTCTTATTATTGTGTGGTATGTTGATTCTTCTCTTAAAAATAAATAGAGTCTGTCTTCTGTTGATACAATCCATGTTTTCCTTGTGTACAAGCTTGCATACAGTGTAAGGAGACATATATTTCAGTCATTCATTTCATGCCACATGTTTTCAGCTGGAAGAATGATTTTACAAAGTTTATGTCTTAAAATCTGAAAAAATTACTCTGAATTTCAGTGAGTGCAACTGCTGTTATTACAGGTACATTGTGTCAAATAAAATTGATTATTGAGCCCCTCAATTACCCATGCAAAAGCCTCCCTGAACATCAATTAATTATTGTCCTACTTGAAATGGAAAAGGAATCAAGATGTGGATGACTTAAAAAAAAAATCCCCTCCACAAACTATCTTAGATCATGAAATACAAGATGCAATTACTGACATTGTTAGCTATAATTAGAAATATATTGTTCAAAGATTACAGCCCATAAATGCAAAATGGCCACTCACCTACAGTGTACCAACTGGCATCTGTCAGCTTGCTGATAACTGCTTCCTGAAAAGATCCATCGGGCATTTTGGTTTCAACCATTGCTCCAACCTGCAACAAGGAGCAGCTCAAGGTTACCTGGAAGCCCACACTCAGAAAATTGAGAAAAACACATTGATCCTCCCAGCAAGCCAGATTTACTTTCTAAGACTTAGTTTAGCTAAGTACTGCTTTTAAAGTTTAGTTACTGTGCAGGTAAGAACAAAGGTCCTTCAGCAGGAAGGCTGAACTGCAAGGAGACACTAAAGCACTGAGAAACTCAGAACAACTAAATTCATCATTCAAGAAACAGAAAGCTAATAGAAAACAAATGTCCAAACTCATTGATTCATTAGTGATAATCATTCAATTTCTACTATTTCTAATATTCAGTTCTTCTGTCAGAATTTCAGTAGCAGCCTTGGTGATCCTTCAGGAGCAGCACAGAATACACAAATAGAAGCAAGATGACCTTCTCTGGAAAACTCCATTTGCATTCAGTGTTTATAACACAGCTCTGCATTTTAGCACACAACTGTTACACAGAATGAAAATACAAACAAACACCTTTTATATAAAATACATCAACTATTCTAAAACACTGAGTAATTGTATTTACTCCTATCTAATAGGCTTGAACTTGGCTTGGCACTCAAGTTGTTAATTACTTCTGAGAAGTTTCAACGTTTCATTATTTATAAGAAGTTTTGCTTCTTATGAGAAGATACAAAAATCCCCGTGCAGGCAAAATTGTGTATCAAGCACACTACACAGAAAAGCACAAATAGCTACAAAAATTAAGACTGATTCCCCAGAATACATCTCATCTAAAAATGATGAGCCTCCTTCTGTTGATTTCAGTCCTGAAGAACAGGTATCCACCTAAACAACGTCAAATTTAGGAGTTTCAGAAATGTATGTGGTTACCAAAAGAAGGCATGCAATATACATACTCTTAGAGGTCCTTTGACTTGGTCATCTTGCACTAACTGAGTTGAGTTATCCCCCTTCAAGACCACCTGAAAGATATTCGTGAACTTTTTAATACACATCTGATTTCTTAGTAGCACATAAAAAACCACAAGAAAATGTACGTGTGTATATATATATATATAAAGACCTTATTATCCACATTAAGATTATTTATTAGAGTCAAATGTTACTCAACAGAAAACACTTGGCATGGCCAGTTTTACTGACAGGAAGCCCCAAGTATGACATTTATTTTTTAATCTGAAACATCATAATTAAAGAATCAGGGCAAATCAAACACCAGTCATTCCAAAGCAAAGAAAATACATTTTTAGGTGAGTTTAGAATTTGACACAATCCAGGGCAAACCTGGAATTAAGCTTCCAGATGAGAAGATTAAGCAGTGTTTTTAATTCTCTCTGATTCAGCTGTAGCATTTCATTGCCAACACTTTAAATACTAAACTACAACCAAAATAAAAACCTCTCTTTATTAAAAATGTATTTAAAACATCACAAACTGGCCACATTAACAGCATTGCTGATGCCTTGAACAAGTTTTTATGGCAAAGATGTGGAACCAACATGATGAAAATAAGGATCAGTTACAGTGTAAGTAAACTCTCCTTCTCCCTTTAAGATCCTAGAAGGGAACAGTGAGGAAACAGGGTGAACATCCGCCTATGCAGTTTAATTTTTAAAATTCAAAAATTTCTATTTGTTTTCAGGAACCAAAAGTTCCAGGAGCTTGCTTTGATAATGATGTCCAGTTTTCTGGCTCCCCCAATTATCCTCCAAGCACAGACTCCGCTGTTGCTGTATTTATAAACACAACACCAGCGGCATGCCAAAATAGCATCGGTATTAACACAGACTCAGGTTGAAAAAGCACTTTATACTGATATAAAATTTAAAATAAAAATTGCAGAGGGATGAATACAGGTTGTCCTGCTGCTCAGGAAAAGGCTGCTGGACGTTTTGGACTTTTTGCACTCTTGGCAAGCGTGCCAGGGTGTGCCTACACACTCTTAATTACAGTATCAGGCTTAGCTTGTTAAAACTTCTATTGTTATAATATAATTGAGAGCCAGCGACAGGAATTTCCACCAAGTCACAGCAGCCTCGTGCAATTCCAAATCTTATCGTGGAGTAATAAAGCATCTGATTCTAATGAGAAAAAGAAACTCCTACCTATTAACAAGGCTAAATATTATACCAGACCAAAGATGCAGACTCAATCAAGCTTGTCAGACCTGCACGCTGCTTCCTACAGAGCTTCTCATTAACACAGATTTCAAAGAACACCACAAGTTTCCCTAAGTACTCATTAAGAACAGGCAAAAGACTCCAGTATCTGAATTACAATTTTTTTTCCCTATTGATGAAAAGCACTCTGATAAAGTGATATGATCTATATATGAAACTGAAGAGGCTGATGGCTTGTTCTACTTGATCTAAGCATTAATGCACACAAAAGCTTGGATGCATAGTTACAAGAAGCAGCTTTCACCTGAATTTATTGGGAATTTGGGGTCACTAATGCCTTATTTACGTATCCCAGACAGCAGACACTAAAGTAGGAAGTGGGAAGACTTTGACAAGACAAAGAAGAAGAAAAACTTCTATATTTACTTTCATTTTGAACTTGTATTTAACAATGTTTTACTCTTATTCCCACATAACAGCATTTACAACAGTATTACAACACCAAAATGACAAGATTTGTCTTTTGGTGGTTCTGGAAAAAGTCCTGTAAATGGGAATGAATATAATGCACCAACACTATCCATGCATAGAAATTCAGCTACAGCCAGGCCATGCTGCTTAAGAAGCTGCAACAAGATGCTCAAAACTTAAGTATTATCCTGGGCATTGCTAAAAAGTGTTTTAAGAAATAAATTATTGCTATCACTCTTGCTGTTGACTTATTTTTGCGTTGCCTTTTCAGTTGCAAACAGTGAAAGTAAGAGTGCAATGAAATTGGTATGAAATAGAACTTTTGCTTCTGAAGAGGTTGCTCTTATTCCTTATTATTCATGCAAAGCCATAATCCTGTATTTGTGACATCAAAACTTATTGCTGGGAAACTGATGCACTTGAAAACAGAAGACAAATGCAGTCAGGAAAGAAGGAGCAAGAAATCTTTGTTCCAGCCTCTCACTAAAAAATATAATAAAAAACCATTTCCCCCAACATTAAGTAAAAAAAAAAACAGAACATGAACAACAAAAAACTTGTCCCACACCAAAAAAATATAACACGAAGAAAAAAAAACCATTTCAGTGTTGTTTAAAATTCATACAGTGAAGTGATGAACATTTTCTGATCTTCAGGAGTAGGATCTCCTGTGACAGCCCTTTCAGCACAACACTTTACCAAAATCAGCAGCAGCCACAGCACACTCACCTTGACTTTCACGAGCCTTTTCACCGTCTTAATCTTTGCCTCACAGAAGGCACCACGGTACTTGGCACTGACATCAGTCCCCACTGTCAGGTAGGCAGGCTCATCTGCTGCCTGGAGGGCAACAAAAACACAAAAACAAACTTTAGCTCTTACTGATAGCTACAGCTGCATCATCACCTATTTCATCTTGCACCCAGACTTTTAGACCTGTTGACTTTTAATTGATAAACAGCGTCTGAACTTGAGCTTGCCATCACAGAGTTCTTCAAAAGGGAAAAAGAAAACCCAACAAACAAGTTACAGGAAGTTTTGGTTTGTCACTGATGTTGACACACGCCTCCTGTCAACTCACTGTCAGCCTCTCCCAAAAATGTTTTTGAGGGTATTCATTGATACTTGGGACACCTGCTTATAAAAAAGGGCAACAAAATAAAGGAGTGACTATTCCAGTAGTTTCTCTACAAAAGGAAAACACTTCAGCAGCAAAAAGGCAATATAACAGACAGCTGTATTTTTTCAGCTATAAGCAATCCAATGGCACAGATTACTTAAAACGTTTGAGATCGGTGTCACCCCAACACTTACAATTAAGTCTATAACATTCTATATATAGAATTTCTTTCCTGGTGACTAAAAGGAGACCTCTAGAGAAATCTGTTGCAATCTTTCAAACAGCTATTAACAAGTATTTTTCTTTCCTGGAATGCCTTTATCAAAACTTAATTGCCTGTGTGTTTTAAAAGAGAAATACTCATCACGTTTCCCTTAAACTGGACTTTAATACTCGACATTAATACTCGACATTTCACTTTACCGTGCTCATTGCAGCTAATGAACAAGAACAAAAATTGCCACACTGAAAAGACAGGAAACGGCCGCAGAACCGAAAATAAAACGGGATATTTAAGGGGCTTTTTTTTTTAACTTGCTATTTCATTCAACTCTGAAGGGAAAAGGAAAAGTTTTGTAAATTATACTGCAATTGTTGAGCCTTTGTACTGAGCAAACCGGCAACAGCAAAGGCGGGACAAAAGCTGTGGTTTTGCAAACTTGCCATAGCAGCTGCTGATACAGGAAGCGTTTAAAGACGGGAACCCGAAGGACAACAACAACAACTCAGAGGCGATGAGGATGTTCCGAGCGCTCCTGCACGGCGGTGAGAGCTTTAAATCACCTGCACCTCGCCGGGTGGAGCAGGAACAGCACTCAGAGCACGCACCGAACCCCGCGATCTCCCACCGCTGCCGTGCCCAGACGGAGAGAGATTAAAAAAAAAAAAAAAAAAAAAAAAATGAAATCTCCAGAGCGGCGGGGCGAACAGGGCGGCGATCCCCGCTCCCCGCCGGAGCCGCCTACCTTCATCTTTAAGGGTTATGGGAGCGATTCCAGCTCCAGGACTTCTCCACGCACGGGAAACACTGCAAAACAAGAGCGGGGGAGGCTGAGGGCTGAGCGCGGGGCTGCCCGCGAGGGGCGGCGGGGGGAGCCCGGGCAAGGCGGAGGGAGGGACGGAGGGAAGGAGCCGCCGCCCGTCCCGGCCGCGCCGAGGGAGCGCGGCCGCCGCTTCCCGCCGGGCGGCCCCGCGCTCGGTGTGTGTCACGTCGCCATTTGCTCCGCGGGGCTCAGGGGCCGCCGCCCCCCAACCCGCCCCGGCCCCCCTCTCAACTTTCCGCCGTTCCCCTCCTCCTCCTCCGGCCGGACTTGTGCCTCCCGGCCCCCCCCCCTCCCGGGGCAGCGCCGCAGCCCCCCGGCCCAGGGCGAGCGGGGGCCGATCCCGGGGATGCCCGGACAGAGTTCGGGGGTCCCGGTCCCGGGGGTCCCGGGGCGTGAGGGGGGCGGCGCGTGCGCTCCCGCAGGGCGGGGGAGCGGCTGTGTGTGTGTGTGTGTGGGGCGGGGGGGGGGGGGGTTTAAAGCGCAGCTCCCGGAGCCGCTTCACGTCCCCTCCCCCGGGACGGCAGCGCGGCAGCCGCAACTCCGCCACCACCACCACCACCACCTCTTCCTCCTTCTCCCTTCCCTCCTCCTCCTCCCCCTCCTCGCGCGTCCCTTCCTACCTGCGAACTCCCCGTTCCGCAGCCCCCGCGCCGCCCGGGCCCCTCCGCAGACGGCGGCGGCCCCGGCTGAGCGCGGCCCCCGCTCCCCCCCGGCCCCCCCCCCCCCCCCGACGCCCCGCGCGCATTGGGCCGCCGCGGACAGCACCCCCATTGGGCAGCGGCGCGGCCCCCGGGGGCACGGGATTGGCGGGCGGCGGGGACCGGAAGGGCAACGGCGCGATGCGATTGGCTCGAGGCGGGACGGGCGGCAGGGAGGGGGGGGGGAAGCACGGGGCGGGGCGATGGCCGGAGCGGTGGGGGCGGAGCCGGCGCGTGCGGCGCGCAGGCGCGGCGGCCGCGGCGTCGCAGGCGCCATTTTGTGCGCGGCTCTTTCCCATTTTAGGCCGCGGGGAGAGGGAGGAGCGGGATCGGTGGAGGGAGAAGCCGCGAGGCTCATCCTGAGCTCCGCTGAGGCGGCACCGCGTCTCTTCCCGGCGGTATGACCCCCGCGGCTGGGTGTTGCTGGCGGCCCCGCTGGCGGCGGCGATGGCGCAGGAGCGGGCCCGGCCGGAGCCGGAAGTGGAGCGGCCGCCATGGAGGCGCCGGGACCGCCCGCCGTGAGGGCGCGGAGCCGCCGGGGCGGCCCGAGCGCCCCGCAGACACACAGCCGGGGTGCAGGTAGGGGCTGCCGGGCCGCGCCGCCTGCCCGCGGGGGAGGGCGCAGCTCCGCCGCCCTTCATCATCCCCGTGACGCGTGTGGGGAGGGAACGCCACCCGCCCTTGCTGCTCGAGCGCTTCCCCGCGGTTCCCTCTGCAGGAAGAAGCAGCAAGAACAGGGCTGAGCGGTGTGGAGGAGGCTGAGGGAGTTTTCTGGGAGGGCTGTGTGTGGGTGTTGTAGTGTCTGGTGCTGGAGCTGCGGCATTACGAGGCGGGATACCTGCACCTGCCGGAGTTCTTTGAGGGAGTTTGGCCTTAAAGACGAGCTTTGACCTGAATAAGGAGGAGTTACAGGCTGAAGCCTATGATGAGACCGTATGTTTTAGCGTTAGTTTCGCATTTTGACACATTATGCAGAATTTGCTCTGTGGCTTATGGTAATGTAGATGCATAATTTTTTTTCTGAAGAAATGGACCCATAACTTTTATTCCAGAGTGATGAGCATCCATTTGACAGTGCTTACTGTGAGCTAAAGGGCATCTCCCTGGGTTATCTAAAGCAACAGAGGGGGAGCATTGTGTTAATTTGACAGAAATATATGGTTAATTTAGGTATGGTTCCCATGTGAGCTCTGCTTTGAAGGTGGCTTTTGTATTTTTATTAAAATCTGATGCTTTGGGAAGTGGCAAGTAACGGGAGATGTCTCCAGGGAGCTCAGTAAGCAGAGGTGTGTGGGACAGGTAAGCTCCAAAGGCTTAATAATGCACAAAGTACACAAGACTTGTTTGGAATTGACTGCAGGCAAGACCTGACACGGAGGAAAGGTCTGGAATTCTGGTGTTTGGATCTGGGTTGTAAATACAACCAGATGTGTGAGGATTTCTACAAAATATCTAAAGGTTGAGGCATTGAATGTTGAGGGAACCTTGATTCTGTGTTGTAGTTCTGTTTTATGAAGTGGATAAACTGGAGAGTGTCTGAGGGGAACCTACAAGAGACTTGGAGAGGGACTTTGGACAAGGGCATGGAGTTACAGGATAAGGGGGAATGGCTTTGCACTAAATGAGAGCAGGTTGAGCTTCCATTTGAGGAAGGAATTCCTGTCTGTGAGGGTGTGAGGCCCTGGCACAGGTGCCCAGAGAAGCTGTGGCTGCCCCTGGATCCCTGGAAGTGTCCAAGGCCAGGTTGGACAGAGCTTGGAGCAGCCTGGGACAGTGGAAGGTGTCCCATGGCAGGGGGGTTGGAACTGGATGATGGTTTTTAAGGTTCCTTCCAACCCAAACCATTCTCTAACTCTATCACTTAGATTTTATTATGTCTAACCCATATGCTAACAAAACTTCCAAAATTCCATTTGAATGTGAACTTGTGATCTCTCTGTAGAATGTGCTGGGCAAATCCTGGCTTGGATTGTGAGCTTTCCTGAGGCACGGTTTGTATCTCTGTACTGAGTGTAGAACCATTCAATAAATAACAGTTTGTGATTAAAAATAAATAACAGTTTGTGATTTAAACTAATCAGTCTTGTTTCTGATTTCTAGCATAAAAATCCTGCCCCTGTGGATGTAGCTGTTCCAGCCAGCACAACTAGGAGGCTCATGGCACATCACCCACCAAGCTGCTGTGAGCAAAAGGACTTTATTTCTGTATTGCCAGTGAGCAGGAGAGGTGACTTGTTCTTTTATGGTATTTTAAGCACTTAAGACTGCCCAGTGGGCAGCTCAGCACAGCACAAATGTTCTCACACAGCTTAGGGATGATGTCTGGTGTCACGGAAAGAGAATGCTGTGCTTTTGGCAAGGCAGGAAAAAAAACTAATTTTGGTTTAAGTATCTTTTCATTGGAATAGGAACTTCAGGACTCAAGTGTTACTCCATGATAGTGAATTTTTTCATTCTAAATATCATTGTTAAGCAGCCCTGAAACTTGAAGCCATCCTGGCTGTGCTGGATCTCAGCACTGTGCCCCATCCCCCTGTGCAAACCCTTCCAGGACAACTGTGGAAATGAGTGGAAGAAAGGAGCAGTGCAGGTCACTTTGGTGAGCCTTTTTATCAGTGTTAACTGCACAAAGTTAACAGCTGAGAAGCTCTAGAGTGGGACAATCACAGTAAGTCATTTTAGTATCTAATCTCTCTGTAAACAGACACTCTGTGAGGTAGAAACATTTCATTTTTTTTAGATCATTTCTCCAAGCAGCAGTACTGGTGTTATCTGTACTTTGTTAGTACCAAAGGTCTTGTAGATGCAGCAGGGGAGATTTGCCTGGGGAAATGCATTTGAGTCTCAGCTTGAGCAAATGAAAGGCTTCTTAATTTAAAAACAATTAAAAGCATTAAGGCACTCTAAGCATGACACTGGTCATTGGTCACGTGGAATTCTAAGTGATGGCTGTGAGTAAATTAGTAAAAATAATACACTTACACAGTTGAAAGTGGGTTTGGTGTATTAGTTGCAGAATATACAGAAATCTTGTCCAAGTCTTCCATGCATGTGACACTTAATAAGAAGAAGGAAATTTAGGAATGTCTGTATCTTACAGGTCTCTATAAGAACAGCAGAATAAATAACTGTTGAGTGTATCACGTGGCTTCCTTCAGATCACAGATAAAGTAAGAAGATTTCTGGGATAAGTAAAAATTTCATTCTGTTCAATAATCACGTATTGTTCTTGACATACTGGATTTTTTTGTAGATAAAAAACTCAGAATACATGTACAATTGCAGCCAAAATACTGTTGAAATGGTAAAAATGTTGGATCTTATTTTAACACTGAGCTTCTTCCTATGTAGTGAAGAACAGTGCTACTCTGTCAGACTTTGCAGTTGTTCAGGAGACTTTTAGCTTTTATTTCTGCTTCCATTGTTTAGTTCTTTTTAATTTTTTTTAATGCTTTTCCCATTGGTGTTTCTGTTTTGTAGTTAAACAGGCAACACTTTTGCAGATCCTGCCTATGTGGAACTGCAGTGTTTCTGTACAAATTAAGGTCATATGCTTCCCACAAAGCTTTATTATCTAAATGATAGCAAACTGCTCAGAGGAACGTGGTAAGAAGTTGTAAGTTCAGGTATAAAGAAAAAAATTCCAATAAATGTGATGTTGACAGTAAAAAATTTCAGCCAATGATAGCTGGATTATAAAAATGGAAGATCAAACCTTTCCTGGTCACAGAAAAAATTGTTCTGTACTGTTAAACTATCAGCATTATGTTCATTTTTATAATCATGTGTGAGAAAGGGAGGGAAAAAACAAACCAACTTGAATGAAACCTGTTAATGTTAAATGCTTACTTACAGTTTCCCCAGCTCTGGGACGTTCCTGTCCTCTTGTTCAGAAAATGGACATTTAATTATTCAAACATAAGTTCATGCTGATTTTAATCGTTGCTTTGTAAGGGCTCCCACTGGAGAAGACACAAAGCCTGGCAGCCCTCAGGAAGCCTGGATTGATGCATTCTCTCCACTGAAGTTCAGTGCTGATTTCTTGGATCTGCTCTGGGGATGTTTTACAGCAGTGCAGTATCTTCTGGAGATGAGCAATGATGAAAATATTTACAATGTCGAGCACTGTCAGAAGTACTTGTGCGAGAAAAATCTCAGCGTTGGGATTTCTATCAGCTCTGCAAAAATAATAAAGCTGTGTAGAAAGCTCTGTAGCTGCTTTTCCCAGTAACACCAGTAAAGTGATCCATGCTCAGCTGGCCAAGCTCTTGGCAGTGATCTCCAGGGAGGAGCTGCCCCGTTTTTCCTGAATAAACCACGTCCAGACTTTGTTGTGCTTTGTGGCTGCAGACCTGAGCTGTAACCCCACGTGTGCCAGCGTGTGCAGGAGGCAGTGATGCATTCACTGAGGGTGGTGTTGCCAGCCCAGCACCACCAGAGCAGTTTCAGTTCAGCAGTTTCTGCAGCTGCTGCTTCCCCCAGCCCCTGAGCTGTGGCATCCATCAGGAAATCTTTTAATGCCAGACAGAAAATGTTCCTTGTTTTAAGGCTGATCTTGTAACCTAGTATTTGGACAGAACGAGAACAGTGTTGTAAGAGACTATTTTTATTCTTTCTGGTATGTAATTTTATGATAGCTGACATATTTGTATCAAATGCTAATGTTGGCTAAGTTAGGAACTACGTGCTTATTCCCAGGGTTTACTGAAGCATGGATTCTAAAGCCAGTTTCTGCCTGTTTTGGCACGTGGTGTTATCTGAATACAGATGTTTAATTTCTATTTTGTTGTCTAATAAAGGGATGCAGGATATGGAATTTGATTCCAAATACACTGAATTTCTTGTATTGTTTCTCAGGACTGCAAGTTCACATTGGTGACGATAGTTACAGCTATCCTGGGGAAGTCATGCAAGTATTGCAAAACAACTCCACAGCACTGCAGGGAAGCTGAAGATTTGTGCAGCAGCTTTAATTTAGATGTGGCAAAGGATTCTGTCATCACCTGCAATCAAGTGATCAGCCTGTCTTTCAAAACTTGAAGTAGGTGCTTGAAGTCAAATGAGAATTTAGTTACTGTTCTGGGTAGCACTGCTGAAGGAAGTGTTCTAAGATATTTTTCAAAATAACACTTTGAATGCCAGCAGTAAAGGTGAAGGATCATATCTTTACATCTACCTGTCATTAGTTCTCTTTCAGGCTTTCTGAATAACATTTTTCATGGCAGGCACCAGACAGTGGTTAGTACCAGAAATGTATCCTGTGAATCTACAGGCTGTATGAGTGCATCAACTATTCCAGTGATGTAAACTTAAATTTTTAAATTCTCCATGCTTTTTAACTGGCTTCCAAATTATCTCTGCAGCATGCAGCCTTTTTTCTTGGCTTCTGAGGTGTAAACCTTATTCCTGATGTAAATTCCTTATGTGTAAAAGTTTTTATCTTTCAAGGGGAGAAAAGATTTTTTTTTTTAAACAGGATTGAAGGAGTGGTTTTGTGAGAAATACAGTTACCCATCTACAGACTGAATACATTTTATGTTCTTGAAATAAACTGAAATGGAAAACATTTAAACTTATACCTGAATCTCTAAATAGTCTGTGTTCTTCCTAACAAAGTCAAATCTCTAGTTTATAATTACTGCTGCTTTAGTAAACTCCCATCTAAATCAAATGTACAGGGTAAAACTTGAAAGCAAAACCCATGTGGGTTTGGGAGTGGCAATTACTTATTTCATTGCTATGAAAACCAACAGGAGAAAAAGTCTTTGAACTTCTGCATGTTGTGTTTGAAAAACCTTACTGCAATTTTCTGAGTAAATCAAGATGCTGACATAGAAGATACTCTTCAGTAAATATTTAACTTCTAAGATCTACTTTGTAGCAAGTGTGGTCACTTTTTCAGCCTTTTGTGATACCACGCTGGGAATAAATGTTTACTGAAGAGGTGTCTAATGCTGCCCCATAGCTAAGATGTGAGATGCTGCTGACACTGGAGAGCTGGAATGTGTGTTTCACTTTGGTATAGAGAGCTAACTCTGGGTGGATTAATTTCTGTACCTGTGTTAGATTCAGGCTCTTCTTTTTCAGTAGTTTGGGGGATCTCTCATGGGCAATCTGAAGTAAGAATCTTCCCTGTTTATCCTTTTAGCCTACCTGTTGCTAGTTTGTATCTTAGATGGATTTTTTTTTTCCCCCCATTGCCTCCTGGTAAGGCATTTTGCTGCAGTAACCCTGTGAAAAAGTACCAGAAGGAAATAAAGCTCTGGTGAGCCATGTTCTCATATACCAGTGACTGAAAAAGCTTGTGCAAGTGGCTGGCAGAGTTCAGATTTTTACTAAAATGCATCTTTCCATAGTTGTGGAGATAAAGACCAGAGTTCTAACACTGCTGGTGAGTCCTTGGACATGGTCCACCTGCCACAATAGGGGTGTCTCAGGCTTGCCAGCACTGATAAGTTGGTGATAGAAGCAGAGTGTAGAGCAACGTGATGCAGCAGGAACAGGACTATGGATTCAGTCCTTCCTTGTGACCCTCCAGAATCTGTGTGTGTGTGTCACTGCAGTCTGTGTGTGTCACTACCAGCCTGCAGCCTGGCACAGAGAGGGAACTGCACTGCTGTTCAGTGTGGCTGCTCAGCAAAGGAAAGCTGGTGAGGGCAGTGGTGATGTGGCCTTTCTTCCAGGGCTTTTGCTTGTCCAAATTATTTCAATCACTGCAGGTTAATGTACTTTTCAGCCTCAGCTAACAAGACTGCAGTTAGTCAGTATTGATTCTTACTTAAAAGTATCAATGCCCTCAGTCTTTTGAATTAAATGTTTTGAGCTCTAAGTAGCTGCTGTTGGTGAGAAGCTGCAGTTCAACCAGTGATTAAATTCTGAATTCTTTTTTTTTCTGCTCAGCCATCTTTTCCAAAGCTGTTTTTCATCTGTCTGTGTCTTTTGGAAGATATCGTTCCAGGTGGCTCATTTCCAGGTGGCCAGGGAGTTGGCTGCCCCATCAACACTTAACCTGTGAATTAATTGTCAGCCTGTGCTGTTTGCAGGAGTTTGTGCCTTCAGGGATGTGCTTTCCCCTGCAGTGCTCCCGTGTAGTGTCACTTCATTAGCTACAGCTACAAACAGAGCTGTGCTGCGTGACATTCAGAACTCTGACAGAGCAAAACACATGGCTTTTTAGAGGGTTTTATTCTTCTAGCTCAATGGAAGGTGTATTTGTAGGAGTGATCTGTGGTCTCCTTGCAAGCAGCACAACAGGATACACTGGTGTGAGGGTAGACACAAGGACTTGGCTGGGGGAAGCAGCTCTTGTTAAACCAGCTGACAGAAAACACATTTAGCTACATTTTGGTTCTGCCTCAAATAGCATTTCTGATTTGTTTCTATTCCTGGTGTACCTAGGAAAGTGTTTGGGGGAAATAGGCTCTCACTTGGTGTGCTTTGTTGGCTGTGGGAACACCTGGGGTTAGAACTGAAACTGAGCTTTGAACATTCTGCTAAAGTAGCTGCTGCTTCCTGTGCTGCTCTTGTCACCTGTTAATGCAGTCTCATGTAATAGGTCTCTGTTCTTTCTGAATGTAATGAAAGGAGCAGATTTCCTGCTTTTCTAAAATCCCAACAAACAAGATAAATTTTAGCTTTCAAATATTTAGGCATCGCTTGGGTGGGTTTTGGGGGAGGTGTGTGTGTTTGGAATGCATCAGCTTATGGGTGAATTCACTATAATTGAACCTTCTCTTAATCTGGTGAAATTGGAATCCTAATGATGATTTTGGACATGCAGACAGTATGTGTACCAAATTACATCTAATTTTATGCAGCAGTAAAACACACCCTGTTCTTTCTACACCCTTGATTGGCTTGTTTTATCACGTTGCCTAAAATGGTATTTGCAGTGGGCAGTTCCTACACTCTTTTTAGGGGAGACTTCAGGGGATTTCAGTCTTTTCCTGTATCTGAAGATATCCATGTGTTTGGACTACAAACTGTGTGATGCTGCTGCCTGCTTCATTCTAGTTGTCCATTTTTGGTTGGCACAGCAACTCGTAAGAACCATTTTTAAACAACTCTTTCAGAGTCCTTTAATAGCAATGTACTGAAGATGAAAGAGCACTGTGTGGGGGTGGCTGCATCCATCTGGAAATAAGAGGCTTGGTTTGAGCTTGGTTGTAGATCCTGTGTTCTAAAATACTAGAATGTATTTACAGTAAGGCAAGACTTAACTCTGCTACCACTTGTTTTTTGCAACTCTGGGTAATTGGACATAATAGGCAGCAGGATGCTCTATAAAGGAAAGTTACAAGCAGTTGGTATCTCAAAATAGCTCTCCCTTCTTAAGTAGCAGTAACTTCCTTGCTGCATGCAACTTGGAAAACTGGTGGGCAGAGGAAAAGCTGGTCCTTGTCTTACAGCCATGCAACTGAAAGAAGAAAATGAGAGGGAGAGAACAGACTCTGTGCTGTATTTTTGGTGCAATTACAGCATCAGAATTGTCATGACAATCAAAACTATTTTTCTCTTCGTAATCTTTAAACTGTACTTCATTGTAAGGTCACGCTAAGACGTGTTACTGAATTCACTGTTTTGTGTTCCCTTCTATGGCTGTGGTTTTATCTTCAGGAAGAGACTTGCAAAATAGCTCTGGAGTTATTCCAAATCTCCTTCCTTAAGGGTGCCTGGGACTGCACAGGCAGAGAGCATCCCAAGCAGTGCTGCATCCACATGGACAGTCACACTCTCAGCATGTGGGGCTTTAACCTCAGGCCATCAAGCTATTTTTGGTGATGAGAAGTTACAAATGAATGACCCAATGCTTGGCATACTTCAGATCTGCATGAAACACATTCTGCTTGCAGTGTTTCCTTTCTGAGAGTCAGCACCAAATACAGACGAGTAGTATTTCTTTTGGAGATGGCCTCGTGGATGTCTGCCACATAGGAAATTTCACGTATGGGTTACTTCTAACAATCTTGCCATCATTTCATCAGCAGTACTAGCAGTTGTAAAAAGGATATTATCCAAGCCAGTAACTTTTATGGCCATATTAAAGTAGCATAAAATTAATTATCTTGATGCAATAGCCTGAACTTGCTTTTTGAACTCTGCAAGTGCATTTTCATATTCTAAAATCTGCCCTGGTGCAGGCGTGGAGACGGATGTAAGCAAACCAGATACTGGAGGCTATTGTTTTGTAATTTGTCACTTGCAGTCCCCTTCTTAATTCTCTTGAGCAAAGCTGCTGTGTGTGGAGACTTGCTGACTAAATAATTGTAACAAGGAATGTGACATATCCAGCCTTCATAAACAGCAGAGTAGTGATTCATCAGGTGCTGGTTATCAGCCAGTGGATCTGTGAGACTAAAGGAGGAAGCATCTTACTGAACAGGCTACTCTTGAGTCATTGTTGGATCTGTACTTGTAAAACACTCCTTGCATGGAGGGATGACTTTGAGTTAAGAGATGACTTGGTCTGTACACTCCTCCTTCCTGCTGTTCTGATCAGGCCCTGTGCTTTGGGTCTTTAGCAAGAATAAACCATTGAAACGCTGAGCATGAAGTGTTTCAGCATGGCAAGAACTGGAGTTATGCATTCCAAGTGGGTATTTAACTTTCTGCTCTATTATGTGTTCCCATAAATGGCCAGAGTAGGACAAAGTAGGTTAGTTGTGGAGCCTGAAATGAGCAGTGCTGCTTTTCTGCTATCTTTAGATCTGAAACTTCCCAGTGCTTTGGGCAGAAATAACCTAAGTGAGACTCTTAGAATCACCTCTAGTTCCAATCTCTAATGCAGAAGATTTCACCCTGCCATTTGTTTGCCTTGCAAAGCATTTCCACATTTTAGTTACACTGAAGTTATAATTGACCATTTTCAAGTCAGTTAAAAATGCTATTTTTAATTTTAGGGAAGGGGATCCAATCCCTACTTCTGTAGGAACACATGCTGCCTTTCAAACCTTCATGCTGGCTACCTGATCAGGTGTTGTTTTCTGGGCTCGAATCAAACTCCTGTCCTTAGATGTTGTTTAATCCTGCAGGATATGGGAGTATCTATAACAGAGCCAGACTTTTTTCCCCCTAGTCCTGTAATTAAAACAGAGCCTCTGCTAAATGCAAGCTTTTGGTTGTTTGCAATTTAATATATTTTCTCTTGTTCTGGAACAGATCTAGTTGTCACCTACATAATAATCTCAGATTCAGCTTAAGCCTTTCTGGAGCTTGTTCACCAAGTGATTTCCCTCAGACAGCTCTATATATTTAGAAAAAAATGGTCTTCAACATTTAATTAAAATTTAATCATGCTTTGCTCTCCCACTACATTTTTGGTTCTTTATTTCATCAGTGTGGCCACTTCCTTTTTTTTTGAAGATTTCTTCCCCTGCTCAACTTCACTATTCAACATAACAACAAGTAAGTATTTCTCAGTAGCAAAACTTACTGAAGTTTCTGTTTAGCCCGTCAGGAGTACTAAATTAGTGAAACAATAAGATGGCTAATGCACTACTGTATAATTAGTTAATTTTTAAGGAACTAAAATTAGTAAATTACTTGTTAAATACAGTGTGGTTGTCTCGTGGAACTGCAAGGTTACAAAAACAGCTGTCAGAGGGGAGTTGCAGTAGTTTCTCTGCTGGAATGAGTCTCTAGGCTAGAAATCTCTTCTAATGTTCCTGGGCCTTGTTGACAAGAGGTAGTGATGCTGAACCTATGATTAGGAAGAATTCTGCTGGTTTTCTGTTTCTAAATAAAGGGCAATGTCAGTATTAAAGTCACTTGTTTAATATTCTCTTGCCTTTTTCCTCTTTGACCCCCCCTCCTCCCCTGCAAAAAAAACCCAAATTTATTTTCTCACCTTCTAGTGCTCATTTATTTTTTTTCTTTCCCCATCTGCAATCAGTGGAAATGAAAGAAGATTTTTTTCCTTACCATAAAATTTCCATCAGTTATGAAGTCTATTCTCTGATAAATTAATGATTAAATTTGGAAAATACCCCAACAGTAATAATCATCTTGGTATTGTGTAACTCAAGTTTGTACTGAGAGGCAAGACACTTTGCATGTACTGCTATCCACAGCCTCTTGAAGTTGCTTTTCATGGGAATTTTTGCTTGTGAAAAGGTACAGAAAAATTAAGTGTTGATCCTCAAAGGAACTTTTTAGATTGCCAAGTTCTCCAAGAAGTAGTTCTTTGGAAATCTTGGATAAGCAAGTAGGTGGCTGTGCACCTACCTCTTACCTCTTCATATTCCTTCCATTTTGTCTTTTAAATATACACAGCTGGTCCTGCTGTTCTCACTGTGCCCTGAAATCTGGCTGTGAGTGTTGTTCTAGTTGTGTCCCTAATTGGGAATGGCTGTCACTGAAAGGATTAGAGGGCTGGCTGGGTGGGTGTAGCCACTCAGGACAACTTTCAGTTTCCTTTTAGCAGTTCACAGGATGGTGCTAAAACCACCAAGCTCATGGGTTTTGATTCTGGGTGTGATGATCCTTGTGGGTTCTTTCCAACTCAGAATATTCTGTGATTCTGTAATTTTAGGGACAGAATTAAGACAAAATGAAGAGAATCAGGTGCTTCCCTGCTGCCATACCCAGGGAGTGGCAGATCAGCCTCAGTTGATGCTTTAAGGAGTTTCCTGACTGGTGCTCGCCTGTGACTCAAAGAGCTGAGTCAGCAGGAAACTGCAGTAGTAAATTCAGTCTGGAGCCCTGGAATAAGGAATTCCAGGCTGACTCAGTGCAGCAGCTGTTACTGTTGCCTCAGGAGGAGGCACTGAAGGAAGCTGCTGTCCTGGCCATGACTAGTGCTGGCTCAGGCTGGCCCCCTGTGTCCCAGCAGGAGCTCAGGTAACCTGAACTGACACAGTCAGAGCCACCTCTGCTGCCTTTCCCATGTCACAAAAAGGAAACAGAACCTGTGCTTTGTAATCCTGATACAATGGAAACTGGAGAAAGCTAGGTGTTTTCCAAACTACCTCTATAAAAATAAACCTGTAAGGGAAAGCCTCTGTTTTAAGGGCTGGTGAACATGAGTGTGTAGTCCTAAAGGTAAGGAGTTTGACTCATTACATAAATATGCATTTTAACTGCATGTACATACAAGACTTCAGTTTTAACCTTCCACCAGCCCAGCTTGTTCCCAGCCCCATCCAACCTGCTGCTTCAAAACTTTGAAGTGACTAGAATAGGCAATCTGTTTTCCTAGGAAGTGGGGAATGACAGCAGCCAAGCTTGATTTTAACTTCTGGAAAGGTTGAGAATTGATGAAGCCGATTCAGAAGTGTGTTAAGAAACTACAGCTGAATAAAACAGTTTAAAAATAGTTTGGCTCTTCAAGCATTAATTCCAGTTACATTGCTAAATAGATTTCACAGCTTTAAAACTTAACACAAGCACTGTTTTAAATTTAATTCGTTTTTAATTCCTCCTACTCCTCCACTAAGCCTAGACTTAGTATTTCAGATTAAAATTCCTTTTTCCTAAACTCCTGGTTGTTACATAGGCTGTTTGGAGTTGTCAGCTGTGCACATCACCTTAAACTGTAACCTGCTGTTGGAGCTGGCCATGTTCTCATCTCTTCTGCCAAGAGCAGTCACAGATACTGGCTGTGAACAAACTGCAAATGGTGCTGTTGGTTGATCAAGAAAAACAAAGTACTAGTTTTTAATATTAAATTATGCAGCATTAATAAGAGACTTGTCAAATGTCTGAACACCTTTTCTGTGCATAGCCTGGCTCAAATGGAGTGCTTTAGGAAGCAACAGCAGCCTGATAGTGGCTTTGCTTCTTAATGTCTCTTTAGGTACAGTTGCTGACCTATACATTTTGAAATAAAAGCTAACAGACAGTAAAATGGAAAATTTATTAGTGCAAGTTGGTCGGTTGGTTTCTTCCAACAAGTACACAACAGCATCCATGCATAATGCAATATAAACAAACCTGGTCTAAGATAAGAAAAGTTGGACTTGTTTTGGAGTAACAATGTGTTACATATTGTCATCATCTGACTCATCTTCCTCTTTCAAAGATTCCTGTTTAAAAAAAGAAAGTGTAATTAAAGAATAGTCTAACAGTCGTTTTATAATTCAGCCAGCAATAACAAAGTGAGGTTTGCTGCAGCTGCCTGCCCCTCTGAGTGTGTCCAAACCCGTGCAGCCAGCAGGACAGTTCCCAGCAGTACATTTACTTTCGAAGGACAAAGACCCCACTTGTTGCAGGCTCTGCATTAACAGTTTCTGAGAGCAAGAGCTGTCCCCAGGTTACACTGTAGCCTTCCCCACCATCCCTTCCCAGTAACCCCAGCTAACACTGAGGGGATGTGTGTTGCAATGATACATTTTCCAGGCAGCTCTACAGTTTGTCAAGTGAAGCACTACAACAACACCGAAGTCCTAACTTACCTTGGCATATTTTTCTGCTTCTTCTCTGATATCTTTGGGAACAATTTCATGTTTTCCATTGGTTACTGCCAATAAAAAGAGTATGTCTTAATCACAATTCACACAAGGACCCTGACATACAGAGTGAATTTAGGAAGCAATGATTTACTTTAGGTACAAAAAGTTATGAATTTTCTGTAGTGTTTATAGAAATTACAGAAATACATTACTTTCTCCAACCCAGCTGAGTTCCAGCTCAAAAGCTTTATCCTTTACTTCATCATGAACTATGTAGATTCTGAAAGGAACAGACAAAGAACAGATTAGAACAGACTGACCAATAGGCTAAATATACTTTGTTCCTGTCACAGACTTCTTCTGTTCAAGTATTCTTATGATTAATAGAAACTCTTCCTGTGCCTTCTCCCCACCAAACTCCATCAGAGAATCTTCCAGGCTGACAACACCTTAAATCATTACAGCCAAGATGCAGGTGGAGAAGTTCAAGTTGCCCCAACTGGAACAAACCTTAAGATTTAGTTACTGCAGAACCAAGGCTGCATCATCACTGCCTGCTTCTGCTATAGTACAGCTCAGAGTGTCCTGCATTTCCCCTGTAAACCTAAATTCAGTTTACACTAAATCCCAACACCACAATATCTTGTGTCTAATCAAAAGTCTGTACGTAAGATTTCCAGTGTGGTGCTTATGGCAAACATGGAAATGGGAATTTAAACTCCAAGTGGTATCACAGCACACACAGTGCCACCCAGAGCAGTAAAATCACTGCTTAGGCTGTGAGACAGAAATGTTAACACTGCAATAAAAAACTGATTTGATTCATCCTGTGGCAGAACATGCAAACAAACTGGAACAGTCCTGGGCTGAGATACTTAAAACAGCAGAACTGACAATAACCTGTGCCTTCACTGTTTAAGAAGCCTGGATTTTGTATTTCTTAGTTTGCTTGAGAAAACATTAATAAGTCAGAAGTTGAAAAATACCAGCAATTCCTACCCAATGTGGAAACCCTGGAAATAGTGGAGGAAGGCAGGATACCTTCAGCAGCACACTTCCAGTGGAAGTGGATATAACAAATATAAAGACTGAAGTGAACATTGGTTCCAGAGAAATGCCCTTCTATGCTCACAGACCCTCCTGTTAGCTGGGGTGATCTCTAGGCCTTTCTCATGTTTCAGCTGGTTACAAGCCTTTTGCAACAAAGTGTACCTTTACAAGCTCCTGAAGAAATCACTGCTCTGCACTGTGCCTAGTATTTTAGATTTAAAAATTATTAAAATCTTTGCTATCTTGCTAAATGCTACTAAGGAGCTAAATTTGAGCGGAAAAACAAAACCCTGTGTAGAGGGGCTGCTGAGTTTGAGCTGAAGCAGAACTAAACCAGAAATATTTTCAGTATTAGAAATTATTTTAAAATGTCTAATAATGCAGCTATACTGTATATATTCCTTTAAAGAAGTTCTACTTTGCTTCTTTCCCAAGCACTTGATTTTTTTTTTTTTTTAGGCTGTGTCCAAGATCTCAGCATCATTTGCAGGCAGCTTCTTTCTGAAACATCAGATCATTGTTCAAACAACTCTTACTTCAGAAGCAGCACACCAAGAAGTTTCCCTTCATCTCACCTGATTTAAATATTTTAAAACCAGGGATTAGAGTCAGACAATTTAACACGTGATACTCAATTTAAAAGGAACAGCCTCAGTTTGAAACCAAAGCAAGCTCACCAGTCTGGATTTTTGTTGGAAAACAGGTTGGAGACTTACATTTTTGCAACTTCTTTAACAACATCACGGCAGGTCATTTCCTTCATCTGGAGGCAAAGACATACAGATACAAGATTTCTATTAAGAGAGTATAAATCTTCCATAGGACCAAACAGAAAAAGCTGTGCATGTGCCTGATGAGCTTTGTGTTCAGTAGCCAAAGCAACAGAAAAGGCCAGAACCACATTTCTTCTCTACAAATCATCTTCCAGCCTGATCTATGCAAGTCATTCTTCCAGGGAAGAATATTACAACTGAAAGATTCTAGGAAAAAAATACTACTTGGAAATTCCCCAGTTTAAAGCATTCATCAGCTGAAATCTTAGCAGCTACACTGGTGATGCTGGCATCCTAAAAGCTTGACTTGTTCCTGGATGATATGAAATAACCACATGGGAGAGACACCATGTAACATTGGTATTCCTTCTAGGCAGCATAGTAATATTTTTAGTTCCACCAATGTTTTATGCAAGTCATTTTGGGTTTTAAGTAATGCTCCAAAAGAAGAATATTGTTTAACAACCAACTGCCTGCCTGAGTAAGGCATCAGCATCTAATTTCTTACTTTTTCAGTTATATCAGTCTTTTGGCACTTCATATTTCATCAGAACAAAGGCTGATGCAAATTTCCATGACATAATAAACTTGTCTTTTATAAGGCAACTCTTCTGACCTATGAAGCCAGAAATACATTTTCCTATATTCCATTAATGCAATTTACCATCTCTTCCAATTCCCAAAATATCTTCAAACTCTTAGTGTGGAAGGTAGTTGTGAGACACTGGTGAAGGGATTAAGATGCCAAGAGTTTATGTGGAGTGTCACAGCCCTTTCTGGGGTGAACACACAGGCAGAGAAGAAATGCCATGCCTGGTTAGACAAATGTGCCATCACAATCTCATCTGGAGAAGCTCCCTCAACAGAGACCCAGTGCCTTTGTGACACTCAGTCCAGAACACAAATGGAACTTGTGTCACACAGACATTTAAATGATGATGTGTATTCATGCATATAAAGTTAGCAGCCAAACAGGAAACACTAAAGCTCTACTACTATCATGCATATTTACAAAAAAGAAAATTGAGTTCAATTTAATTTCTGCCATTATCCTTTTCTCATCCCAGGTATGTTAATTCTGCAGACAATGGAAGTTAACAGTGTGAACAGTTTTATCCCAGGAGTTCATCAGGATCATGTCCATATATCAAAAAGCTGTAACAGTATCAGAGCTGCAGGAGATCAAGAGATTAAAGCAGTCTCCACACAACTACAAGTTTTCCTACAGCTGAGTTTCCAGACAATAAAATACAAGAGATGTGATCAATGCAGGGTTTTCTTCTTGCCCCCTCAGTTACAGCAGAGTTTCACTCACTGCACCCTCCCCAGCCACAGGAGCTGCTCTGCAGTCCCCCAAGGCAGGTTTGAAGTCCTGACTCCCTGCTTGCCTGTCCCTTTCCTCCTGCAGTCATCTCTTCCAACAAACAAATCTTAGCTGACCCTAAAGTGGATCACCCCACAAATCTTTTGTACTTGTGGTTTTTCCTATCTTAGCTTTGACAAATTCATCTTGTCAAAAATCAGCTGTGACCTGGAAACCTGCCCAGTCCACAGTGAACAAAAGTTACTGGCACATGGGGCCAGCCTGCCCCCACAGAGCTGTGACAGGATCCCACAGTTGCAGTTATTGGGGTCACTGCACACACACCCCTAAATAAATACCTGCAGCTGGGCCCATGCCACACCTCTGCTCCATGTGCTGCAGTCTACAGCTCTACTGTGAACTGCAGAAATTTTGGAAAATCCCAGCACTGCATGGAATATTAATTATTTGGAGTAAATTGTATGTGTTACCCAACACAGCACTGTCTTTTGCCAATGTGCACACGTGGGAATTGAAATTATGATTTCCTCAATGGCACAATTTCAGTTTAAAGATCAAGTGATCATGCAGGCTTCTTCCCTTGAATTTGGTATTCAAGCATCTGAACCAGATTCAAAACTGAGTGAATCGAGTCTAGAACATTCTCATTTTTCTTGTAATTTTTCAGTCATGGTGCTACAGCACCAAAATAGGCTATTCTTAAAAATAAAACAATCATATAAACTCTGAACCTGTCCATGGACAGCTGTGACATCCCCCTGCAGACCAAAATAAGATATATTTACACCAGACTATCACATAAAAAATACATGAGACAGAGCAGGAGAAGGATTTGGTTCCATGTTGTCTCCAACTCCAAGGGTGTCAGATACTAAATCACATGAGGAAGAATGAAATCTTTCAGGATTCTAACATAACTTCAACTCTTTGGTTGTCTTCTCTCCACAGACCAGTTTGTCTTTAACAAAAGCAGCCTTTTTGAACTTGTTAAACAAAAGAATCATCTAAAACCTTTTGGGGAAAATAGATACAGCACCCTGCACAATGCTGCCCTATGGTTTTCATTCACAATGAAAAACACATTTATACTTTCATATTCACTCACTTACTTGGCTCACTGGCAAATGTACAAGGAAATATTTCACCCACTTCTCCTGCATTTTATGTATTTCAGACACCCAAAAGGTAACATGACAAATCAGGAATATTGGTCTTGAGACAGCACAACACTTTTACACCATACCTGAAGTTTTTCTATCTCTGTTTTTGCAGCCTGCCTGGCTTTTCCAATGGCACAACCCCAATAACCCTAAAAAAAAAAAAAAACAAACCCAAAAATCAACAAACAATATGTAAATGTAATTAATTACTAAACCCTCCACACCTCTTACTGTCACTTAGCACATGATAACCCACCTTACTCCCAGTGAGAAGCCATAAAACCTTGGCATTGTTCTCTCTTGGGGCACATCCCCAAATTGTTGAATAGAACCCAATTGCTACATCAAGTACCACCACTATTGATAGAAATTAATTCCTGGGCAGGAATTTATCAGCTCAAAATGTTGTAATAGATTTTTTTTTAATCGCTATTACAAAAAATGGAAAAAGTAAGCTAGAATTAGTTTGAAAAGTTCTACAGGAATTACAGGAGCTCTCCAGGATCCAAGCAAACCCTAAGCTAAACCCATCTACTGTGCAAATATATTGGAAGTGTAAACACATAAAATTTAAGCATTTCTGTTTGTCTCAACAGCCATGGTACTGAATATACTGCAAGAAAATTTTATGAAATCCAGCCCTGTGAGTGTGCATTGACCTGTGTGTAACACACAGCTGAAAATGCAGCATTAACAACAATTAACAACAATTCTCTTTTGATTTGGTTTGCTGCTGGCAGGCAGTGCCAGAGGAACAGCCCTCTCTTACCTGAAGTATTTACAGAAGGGGGTATCACTACACTTCTTGCCTTTTTGGGGCAGTGCATGGGAGTTTTCACTGGACATAAACTCGTGGATGAACTCCCAATTTCTGACAGACAAGCTTTAAACTCATTTCTCAGATTGCACTTCTATGAAATACACAATGTTTGTTTAACAAGGACCTGCAAACGAGCAGCAGTGATTCACCAGAGACCTTCCCAGGCAAAAGAAGAAAACAACAGCAGCTCTTTTGGACCAACACTTACTATCTTCCCAACCAGAAACTTTTAAAAAACAGGAACTTAGGCTAAGATTTGTAATGGAAATATTTTTGACACACTCACGTATGAAACTCCTGATGGATCAATCATGTACAGTTGTGCACCATCATCACTATCATAGGACCCCAACATGAAACTGGAGGAGAAAAGACAGAATTAGAACCTTTTCTTTTACCAACACACACAGAACTAGAGAGACTACACCAGTTCAAGTTTCCTACACCCTTCTGGAGCAAAACTCCTCCTGTCCTGCTACACTCTACTGAGCAATTTGCCTCACAACAGCAGCTGCATGTGCCAGAAACATTTCACTGATCAGTAACCTGGCTGCAGACCTCTGCTTGTCAGTCCCTTTGTACCAGAATCACACAGGAGCTGCTCTTTAGCTGCCAGGGCAAGCAGGATGACTGTAGAGGGAAGTTCTGCTTTCACCACCATCAGACTGAATGGCACAAACCCACAAACTTTAAAAACCAGGGACAAATTAACCAGCTCTGTAGAAGCCTGGCAGAGCCTTATGGGAATGTGAATTCCTCACCTGAGGTGTTAGACGTACACAAAAAGAAAGGGGAAGGGATTCTTTAGGAAATGAACTGTGGGTTTCTAACTCCAGGTTTCAAAAAAGAATTCAAACAACCAAAGCAGTTCTAGCAACTTTGAACCAAAAGATAATTTACAAATAGAGTGTGTCTGCAAGACTCACCTGCAGCCAAAAGGTCTGACAGCACTGTACAGGGTGTAGGCATGCACATACATGGCCACTCTGTCTGCAAGATGCTGCGTGGGAAAAGGAAAAATAAAACACTGGAAATCCTTATTTCCAGAAATAAGGAACAGAATTTAATTCACATGGCAAGAATAAAGGCCAAAAGCCCTGAGAGCTGCAGTGGTCTCCTACCTTCAGGGGGATGTCATAGCCATAGTTAGACCTGAAGTTGGAAGCCTCTTCCCGGGCGATGTCTGCCAAGGAGCGGGCGTCTGCCAGGAGCCCCGCGACCGCCTGCAAGCAGAGCATGGCACCAGCACAGACACAGCTGGCAGGAGCTCCTGAGAATGCACTGCAACTCAAACTGCCCACCTGCCACCAACCTCCACACCTGCCAACAGCAGGGACTAACAGAGCTTTTCTCTAGGAACATCAGTAACTGAAATTATCTTCGTGTTAATTATCGTCTCGTGATTTACCAAGCCAAACAGTATTTCATATTCACACGTATTCACCCAGCAGCCACCCCTTGACACCATTCTGACATCATTATTAGGGACAGCCCTAAATCCATACACCAGACTTTAAGGAATTCAGGTGATTCCCTCGTTGTTGAGAAGAAAATCTCATATGCAGCATGTTTTCCCTAGACACACCTTAATTGGTAACTGTGTAAAAAAAGTACCATCTTAACACTTGCATTTATATTTACACAGAAGTTTGAACAACTGGAAAAGCATTTCTAAAAATTTAAAACAGCCTCAATCTTTAAGTTTGGATTTTATTCATGTAGGTTTTAGTGCAAAGAATAAATTACAGAAAACAGTAAAAAAATCCCTGGCATTTCTGACTTTATACACAGACACATTATTTTCTTAATCTACTTATTTTTGATCCTCTGATTCATAAATTTGTCCTTTTGAGGGGGTTCACCTTATAATTAATGCAGCCCTAAAATGAAATGGCACCTTACCATCCCAACGTGTCGGTCAACGTTGAAGAGGCGTTTATTGGACCCCTCCTCATAAAGCTTGGACAGCACTAATTTTTCTACTCCAAAGACAACACCATCTTTGCATCTTATCCCAATTGCTGTACTGAAAGACAAGAAAAATGTCAGTTTCTCACAATGTAAAATACTTAACACAGAATTCCCACGACATGATTTCCCCCAAGGCAGGGTTGTCAAAACTCCAGCACGGAAGACAAAAAGGGGATGGAATTAAATGGTTTTTAAGGTCCCTTTCAGCCCCAAAATCATCCCGGGATTCTGTGGTTCTAATCCTTATCTGAGCAGAGCCCTGGGGCTCTGTGCCCTGCCAATCCATCTCACTGCCCCTAAAGCACAGCTGAGATTTCCTTCACACACACTCCAGGGAAGAGGGACAGCACTCAGATGTCCTCCATGTCTTGAGGAATCCCTAGGAGGCTGATTTTACATTTACAAGGAAAGTCCTGAGCACACCTCAATCCACATCCCTTTTAGAGCAGAACTCATCTCACCAGCACCATTTTACCCTCACGTTTCTCTAGTCCAACAGCACTGCTTTAAAAGAGGCCAAAAGAGCAGATCTTTGATGCAGATATTTGTCTCTTACCTGCTATTCTCCACAGCTTTCATAGCATATTCCACTTGAAACACTCTGCCATCTGGGGAAAACGTGGAAGCTGACAGGTCATACTGAAGAAGAAGACACAATTCTCAGGAAGAAAAACCCACATAATGTCACAGCATTTTCAGATCAAGCCTATTTATTTAAAAAATTCCAGACTGTCACTGGCAGACATGGTGTGAAGTCCCCACAGTAGGCTGACCCCTTACACGAGATGTAAAACAGAAGAAAACAGAGACTAAAGGCCAGGAGAGCCCATTTCAACAGTGCTGGATGTGAAATCAGTGAGCATTACACAACAACACCTAGGGGAGCTTTTGTCTGTCTTTATATTTTATAGAATCCTAGATTTGGGTTGGAAGGGACCCTAAGGATCATCCATTCCCAATCCCCTGCCATGGCAGGGACATTTTCCACCATCCCAGGTTGCTCCTGGCCCTGTCCAGCCTGGCTTTGGACACTTCCAGGGATTCAGGGGCAGCCACAGCTGCTGTGGGCACCCTGTGCCAGGGCCTGCCCACCCTCACAGGGAGGAATTCTTTCCCAATTTCCAACCCGGCTTTCCCCTCTCTCACTCTGTCCCCGTATTACTCTTTGCCACATCACTACAGCCCCCGATCAAGTGTCCCTCCCCTGCTTCCCCGTAAGCCCTCACTTAATCTAAACGTATGAATCACAGGAATATATCTGAAATGCACCGAAGTACATTATATGGAGGGGTACAATCAGTGTATTACCCCAGGGCCCGCCCCGCCCCACCGCCGGTTCCCCGGGCCTGCCGGGCCGCAGTGACTCAGCCACCCGCAGTGTCCCGGAGGCGCCGCGCCGCGCTCGCTGCCGGCACGGGGCAGCCCTGTGTGGGCAGGGGCCGTTCGGGGTGTCGGCGCTGTGCCCGTCCCGGCGCCGGCGGGGCCGCCCCTCACGCCGCACTCACCCCGGTACCGATGGAGCTCATGGCGGCGCCGCTCCCACACCGTCCCGCGCCCACCGCCCAGCAACGCGCGCTCCTATTGGCCGCCGCGCCACGCTGCCGGGGTGACGTCATCAGACACTATGCTAAATTGCATGTAATGAGACAATCCACCGCAGCGCCCGGCTAGCTCAGTCGGTAGAGCATGGGACTCTTAATCCCAGGGTCGTGGGTTCGAGCCCCACGTTGGGCGCATTAGTTTTGAGCTCCCTGAAGGGATCCGGGAGGGAAAGCGCCGCGTCCTGAGAGCGCGATAATCTTAAAAGGGATCGTGATACGGTTTTTGTAAGTGACCTGGATCCAGGAATACACATGCTGAGTAGTGACTGCTGAATACCGGATCCCGCGAAACCTTTGGGGTGTTTTTTTTCATAAAGAATGCAGGAAACGGATGTTAATCAAGTAGGAGCTCTGGGCTTCCTCACAAATAAAGAGGAATTACAGAGATACCTGGATAACGTGGAGAGCTGGGCAAGCACCTGCCATAGGAAATGTAACAAGAGCCAGTGTGGGATTCTCCATCTAGGATGGGACAAACCCTGGTTAAATACAAACTACAGGAGAGCAGCCAGAGCAGCCCCACGGGAAGGGATCAGGGGGTTCATAGTAGGAGGAAATTCTTCCCTGAGAGGGGAGGAGGCCCTGGCACAGGCTGTCCAGAGAAGCTGTGGCTGCCCCTGGATCCCTGGAAGTGTCCAAAGCCAGGCTGGATGGGGCTTGGAGCAACCTGGGATGGTGGAAGGTGTCCCTGCCCATGGCAGGGAGTGGAACTGGATGAGCTTTCAGGTCCCTTCAGAGCCAAACCATTCTGGAATTCTGTGAACAGGCTCTCCAGGGAAGTGCTCACAGCCTGTCAGTGTTCAAGGAGTAGCTGTTCAACGCTCTCAGCCATGGGATTTACTTCATGTAAGGAGCAGGGAGTTGCACTCCATGAGCCTCAGGGGTCCCTTCTGACTTGAGACAATCTGATCTCATGACAAGGGATGAGGGAATGAGCTAAAGCCACTTCCCCCAGAGACCAGCCCCTGCTGATGCAGCACGGACACAGGCAGACCACAATGGGTTCGTGCATATTCCAAAATCCTCCTCCAGTCTGCAGAACTCACCTGGAGCCGTCTGCAATTGGCCAACACCAACCTGCTGGAATGGCATCCAGTCCAGAACCAGGAACCTCAGAGGAAAATCCTGCAGTCACTGCAGGGGTTTGTGCCCGTCACTGTCCTTCCCGCTAAACCAGACGGGCTCACTGTGAATTTGTCTGCTGGGAGGATCCACAGATCCCACAGCTGGGCCAGAGAGGGAAGAACTACAACAACCATTACACATTTAGGGTGTGATCTCTGGGGGCTTTCTAGAACACACCATTAAGAGTCTTTCTCACCCCTTCAATGAAATAAAAATCTGCCTGAACAGTCCCAGGACTCTGCACTTAACCCAGCAGTAACATGGGAGTCAGGAATTCTGTCCCTGGCATGTGAAACAGCAGCAGCTGAGGCTGTTCAGTGATGCAGAAACCCCACAGGAGGAGATGTGAGTGGGCAGGAGGAGGATGAGGTGGCAGAACACGCTGGGAGAGATCCCAGGGTACAGAGCAGCACGGAAATACCCCTGAAAAGGGAAGGGCTAAGAATATCTGAATTTCCTCAGCTGCAGTCTGCTGCAGTTCAGGAAAATGACATCATTGCACCACCACCACCACAGGCTCTGTAGGAGTTTCATCTCCTGACTCCTTCCCACTGAGAAGGGAAGGAGCTCCCAGCTCCATGGGACTCGTGCTGAGGGAAAATTCCTCTCTCAGGAAACTCTGGCTCAGTTTTTACTGAGATAAAACACAACCTGCACCCCAAATCACCCAGATTGTGACTGAAAACGAGCAGCACAGCTCAGGCTGAATGTTCTGTGCACTTGAGGCTGGCTCTCTGTGCCTGGCAACAAATCTGTGTCCGTTTATCCAGCCTGGAATGGCACCAGGAGCTGGTGCCTAAAACACCAACCTCTCCCCAGGACTATAAAAACTAACACCAACTGTTAAAGCAAAGCATGTAGGAAACACACTTGACAAAGCTCCTGAAGTGCTACAGCACATTCCCTGCGTTAGGGTTCACCAGAAGAGGATTTCTTTAAATAAGTTTGACTTGCAGAGTCGTGCTTCAGGCACACAGCAGGTGGGCAGCAGGCAGCACGGGGAGATCTGTCACAAAGAGCACGTTTGTGCCAATAGAAGACTTCACCACCCCAAAAACTTATATTTACCTTCCCAAAAATTGCTCCTCAGGGTAGGATTTAAACCTCAGTAAGCAGCAGCCACCATGCAGCCACCGAGTTGTTTGACCTCACACCTGTTTATAATGAATTTATAATAATTTATAATCTTACATGGCTGAAATCTTTCTTGGAGGAGACACAGGGAGAGGTTTTAGCTCAGTTCTGAGGGAATTACAGGCAGAAGGTTTCTCTGCTAAAACTCTTAAAACAGGGGAAATAATGTTCCACCACCTTTGCTAAACAGCCCCAAACCATTTCTTCACATGTGGTTCAAGGGTGGGATATTTTAATACAGAATTTGGCACAAAAAACTCCCATAGATGTTTCCCCAGTGCTGTTCATTCTTCTCAGCATGCTTAAAATGAAAATATCTTTAACAAATTCTCTCAGCAATGCCATTTACTATACAGATAAATAATAAACAACTCAGTAGGGAACAGCTTGTGAGGGGACAGAATTTCTCCAAAACAAGACAAAAGAGCAGAGGAGTTGCCAGAGTTAAGTTTGTAAACTATAACTGGACAGGTTTTTAAATAGTGTTAGTGCCTATACCCTGACAACACCCACGTTGTTCATATTTAATAGTGTTACACACAAATTAATGAACAAAAAAAAAAAACAAACCCCAATGCACATGGATGTAATTGGAACGGGGCAGAATCCCTGTGTGGATTTCAGTGCTCATTTCTCTGTGGAAAAAGCCCTTTTCATCAGTGGTGGGGGTGCTTTTCCAACATCAAACATCATTTCCAGAGGAGGGTTGTTGAGGCAGCACCAGTCAGGAATGCGGCCTGTCTGGCTGTAGTATTCCTTGGACACAGAGCGGCTGCCAAGGATGTCCTGGAGTGCTCCAAAAATGGCTCCTACGTTATTGGCAAAGAAAAAAAATTGCATTAATTCCATGCAGAATTTCTACTTTTTTCCCATGGAGAATCTCAACTGGGATTTTTTAGCTCTGCCCCTAAATTTAAAGGGATGAATGGATATTGCTGCTTTTCCTTTTCAGTAGCTCATTTAAGTCCCAAACTGCTTCCATTTATATCCCTGAAAAATAGCTGAAAACAAGGAATCATCTGCTCTCTGCTGACAGCAAACCTGGCTGGGTTGACCCACTTCTTACTACAAAGTTTTTATTTTAAGCACTTCAACCAAACCCCCTTGTGTTCAACGCCATTCTCTCCACAAATTCACTCCAGCTGTGAGAAGATTCAGCCCACAGCAGCTGGCCAGGAAAGGAAAGTATCAGAGGATTTGGTGCACAGATATTGTTCTGGTTTGCTAACCCTAAAAAACACAAATTTATTCACTACAAATCCCACTTGGGAGGGTTTTTTTCTCACTCCTGCTTCCCAGTTGTTGCCATTCTTACCTCCCAGCCAGGCCACGCAGTTGGATTTGGCAGGGGGAGTGTGAATCCTGAAGGTTTTAGTGGCAAGAGCTTCCTTGTATTTGGGTTTCTCCACCAGGTGCCTGATCTCAGCCATGAGCCTGTGCAGGAAGCCCGGCAGCATCGCCGTGCCCCCGATCACCACCAGGTTCTCTGCCAGCTGCTTCCTGGTGTCTATGGGGCACTAATGCGAACAGGGACACAAAGAAAAACTCAAATAAATCAAGCTGCCTCTCCTTGAAGCCATTCAGAAGTCTCTTAGAAATTCAGTCCATTTCTATGCCCTCCAAATGCTGTGTTTTTTTCATATTTAGCTGGAAAATAACCAACATAATGAGAGAAATGCAAGGGAAATGCCTGGAGGTGCAGAGGTGAAGGCTCCAGGCACAGAACTTCTTAAACAATTTGTTTTCATAAAGAATTCTAATTGAAATGTTTGTCATATCAGCCAAGTCCATGGCTCTCCAATAAATTGCATCTCAGCAAACTTATTTAAATGGCATCAATAGCTACAGGAAGTCAACTTTAATTAACATACATACACCACCACATAATGAAAATTTCCATTTATAGTGGTTTTCTAATGCATTTTTTCCCTAAATATAATAAGAAGTGAATCATTTGTATACTCCAAGAAAAAAATTCTGCAATATATTTAATATACTGCCTGTAATAAAGATGTCCAAATTAATTTTATTCATCCAGGTAAACCAGCAGCCTGCAGGACTCACAGTCTTGAGTCATTTTTAACTGCAGGTTCTCTAAAGGCTGGAGGCATTCCCTAAACTGTTTCTAATATAAAAATACCTGAACGAGTGAATCCAAGATCAAAGTGGCAACAGATGTCTCTTCATTATCCTGTTCAAACAGGATTTCCACCACGGAGTCTCTGTGGCACAGACAGGCAGTGAGTGTTAATGAGCAGCAGAACCTCACAGAGCTGAACTCAGGCACAGCAGAGCTGGAGATGCCTCCAACCTTCCTGCTGCCAGCACTTTGTCACTCCTGTCACACAGCCCATGCACCCAGCAGTGCCAGCAGGGAGGGGACAATCATGGAATCCTTGGGACAATCATGGAATCCTCGGAAAAGACCTTCAAGATCATCACATTCAGCCCTCAACCCAGTATCAGCACCTTGTTCACCACTAAACCACATCCCCAAGTGCCACATCCACACGTGTTTTGAACATTTCCAGGGATGGCAGACCCCACCATTCCCTGGGCAGCCTGTTCCAGTGCTTTACAACCCTTTCAGTGAAGACATTCTCCCTAATATTCAATCTAAACCTCCCCAAGTCAACTTGAGGCCCTTTACTCTTGTCCTGTCCCTTGTTCCCTGGGAGCAGAGTCCAACCCTCACCCTGACTGCTGTCAGGAGTTGCAGATTGAGGAGGTTCCTCCTGAGCCTTCCTCCAGGTTAAAATGCCCTGTTCACACCACTAAACCTGTCCCATTTTCAGGCATGGATATTCATTTCTCTTCCCCCATCCCTCCAATCTCTCTGCTCTCATCTTCCTCTTGGGGCTCTGGAGAAGCCAACCCCTCCCACGATGGGCTTGCACTGCCCAGCACACAGCTTTCATTTTAGAGGCAACAAAAGCATGTGTATGTGTCTCATTAAAATCCTATTTTATTAAAATTTACGTGCTTTTAGAGTTGAAATATATCCTTGTAATGACAAATACTCTGCCATGGCATTTCTCACCTGATGGGGCCAACGACATGGAGAATCTTTTCTCCATCCAAAGGATAGTCCACGTCTGGAGGTGGTGAGGGGCGCTGGAAATAAAAACAGACTTGTATGATTATTATAGAGCCCAAAAAGGCTGCAGCCACCTCAAAGGAGCAGGAGGAGCTTCATCCTCCACTCACCTCAGCACTGCCATCAATGTTGAACTTGGCTGCCTGGATTTTCAGCCCCCTTTGGAGATCACTCACAAAGCAAGTGCGGACTGTGTCGAGGGGAAGAGAGGGACACAAGTCAGGCCTTGGTGGATCCTTTCAGCACCAGCAAAAACAGTCATTTCTCTTAATTTAGAGAAGAACACACACTCCAGGCCCTTGCTGGGCCAAGATATTATCAAATAAATGCAAAGAGAAGCAGTCTTTATGCTCCAGCAGAGTTCAGGTGCTCTCTAGACCACGAGTGAAATGAAGCTGACACTAAAGTTATGTTGGAAATCCTGCCTGTCCTTTCTCACACAACCCACACAAGATTTGAAGCCAGATGGATGCTCCAAATGGGGCCTCAAGGTGCCAGGGGTTGTGTCCTGCCTTCACTGCAGGTCTTGCACCATGGCTTCATTTCCTAAACTGGCTCCTACCGTGCAACATTTTCCTTACTGCAACTCCTCAACACCCTAAGAATTGCAGAGAGTTTTTCTGCTTCCAGACAGCACTGACAGAGCACAGTGTCTTTTGTATCTCAGCTGCTACTGTTATTCTACACTTATTTATTTGTATTTGGCACGGGTGAGCATCTGTTTTCTAGGAAAACACATATTTTTCTATCTGTTGCACATGTAACAATTACATAGGAATTCATCCAAGTTCTGCTCAAAGGGAGACTCTGTTTTTTCTGGTGTAGTAAATGTAGTTCCTGTCTCCTCTTGCCTACCTTTATAAAAGATACTTTGGGGTATTAATCAATACATTTTTTTTTAATTGACTTTTAAAGCAAACTGAGCCTTTCTAGTTAATCTATAAACAAGACTACGCAGCAGTGCAATCCTCTTTCTGTGCCCACCTACCAGATATATCTGAAAGTTGCAACTCAACAACATAGAGGATAAAGTGAAAGAGGAATTCAACAACTGGTTTGGGTTCTGCTTTCAAAGAGGAACAATAACACAAGTTCATCCAAGAGATAATAAATACAGCAGAAAAGAGAAATAAATTCCTAAATGCAAAATATGGCATGCTTGTTATCACCACGCTCCACTGCACAATTTCATACACTAGAGTTTCACAGAGTAAAGAAACTTACCTTTTATATCCTCTACTATGTCTTCTGGGACTGAGCCTGAAATAAAAAAAAAAACCCTTAGTTTAATTCTTAAATTCTCTTCCTACTTAAAAACCCTTTTGTTCTAAGTTTGAATTACATTTAATTATTAACTTTCACTCTGACAGCAGCTTTCAAAGATTTCCAAAGCAGAAAAGGTACTAAGAACAGAAATAAGTTTGTCTTTGCTCAAAACAGACTGAGAAATTACTACAGAACTTTTATCTCAACCTTTATTCAAAACTGCTGTGAGAAGAGGCTTATCATAAAAATAATACACTTGTTAAATCACAGAATCACGAGGTTGGAAGAGAACTCCAAGTTCATTGAGTCCAACCCATGCTCTGACACCTCAACTAAACCAAGGCACCCAGTGCCACATCCAATCTGTTTTTAAACACATCCAGGGATGGAGACTCCACCACCTCCCCAGACAGGCAATTCCAGTATTTGATCACTCTTCCAATAAAAAACTTTTTCCTGATATCCAGTCTATATTTCCCTTGGTGCAGCTTAAGATTGTGCCCTCTGGTTCTGTCAGTGCTGCCTGGTGAAAGAGAACAACCCCTACCTGACCACAGCCACCTTCCAAGCAGTTGTAGAGAGTGATAAGGTCACTCTGAGTCTCCTTTTCTCCAGGCTGAACACCCCCAGCTCCCTCAGCCATTCCTCACAGGGTTTGTGTTCCAGCCCCTCACCAGTCTCGTTGCCTCCTCTGGACATGTTTGAGCATCTCAATGTCCTTCCCAAACTGAGGGGCCAGAACTGGACACAGCACTCAAGGTGTGAAGTCCAGGGGAATAATGACCCCCCTGGTCCTGCTGGCCACACTACTCCTGATCCAAGCCAGGAGAAAGAAATTCATTCATTCACATGAGATGTAGTGAATCCTAAACCCTTTTTATTCACTGTTAGGATTAACAGCCTTTCCCCAGGGCAGTTCCCAGCACAGATGCCCCATCCCAGTCCTTACCCATCACGGAGGGAAGGCTTTGTCCTTTGGCCAGCCCTGTATCCACTGTGCACTGCTCCAGCAGCTGATACTCCAGCTCCCTAAAACAGGGCACAGAAGGGTGGGGAAACAGCCATGAACTCAGCCTGGGTGTCTGGACTACACTCCAGAGACAGGATTAATTCCTTTCAGTTACATCCTTCTAAATATAAACTTAAGAAGACCCCATTCCCACAGTTTTTCCCACATCAGCAACAGACACACAGTTTTAACTCTAAAAACTGGATGATGTTACAGCAAGATTTAAAAGAGGAATTTTTGCTCAGGGTCAAAAAGAAACTTTCACAAATAAATCATTCGTAACCTGGAATAAATAACTGAACTTACTTGTGGATGGCCTTTCCTCCCAGGGGAAGGGAACCCCAGCAGCTCAGGATTGGAATTCCCTCATAGATCTACAGGAAGATCAGGAAATTCTCCTTATTTTCATTATGAGCTTTCAGTCTGCTGGAACCAAATGCCTTTTCCCTTCTACAATCCCTTGCATCAGGCACCTTCTAACTGCTTTTGTCCAAAGTTAATTTCTAGTCAATGAAAATCTTGTGTTTCATGACAGCCCCACTGCTGAAAATGAAAGGATACAGGCAGCACCAAACTTTCTGCATATCCACAGTCCAGAACCATGGCAGAGTTGATCCCCAGGGTCAGGAGAGACATCAGGTGACTTGGAGCAAACAAAACAGAAGGAACCTACATGGAAACCAAAAGCAACGTTGACAGAAGGGGGGGAAAAAAGAAACAAAAAAGGAACAAAGCACTGATGCCTTCCCTGAGTGACATTTTAAAAGCAAAACCCAAACAACTGTATCTTGAATTATTCCAGTACTAATCTAATGAACAAAATACAACAGGATTCCAAATTCTGTGCTCATCTTCTTTGTGGTGCACACCAGGTACTTCAGGAAGGATGGATGTTGGAATGGGCTTGTAAGGAAAGCAAGTGTTGGCTATAAAACTCAGGTCAAGTTTCTTATTGTTTGAAAAGAAGCTGAAGTACAGCTATTCAAAAAGCTGTAAAAACTTGAAGATATGAATAGAAGTGCTATAAAATCCATACAAGTGTGCCTTATGACAAACACTGCTGCACCCAAGAGAAGAGACTGTTTGAAACAATCTCACAAAAACAATGTGGAAACTCAAAATTACATGAGAATTGCTTCCTTCTCCCAGAATTCCATAAATCAAGCTTCCTAGAAAGCAACAGTTCCTTTAAAGGAACGCTTTGAAGAGTGAATTAAATGAGAAATGTCAATAAAACCTGCACTTACAGGAAACTGACACTTAACCCAGAGACAGCAGGTAAAAATATTGACCCTGTATGAATAAACCATTCTTTGCACCAAATAGAAAAACAGAAACCAGAGAGAATTAACCTTCCATCAGTATTAACTGGCTTCTTAACAAGTTACAAAGTCTCTCCACCAAAATGTCACTCAACACACGAGCCATTTTCAACAAACCATTTTGCATGGGATGTGCTTTAGCTGAGATATTTTATTGCTGTAAAGGAATTAGGGAAAAAAACCTCCAAAACCTGACTCAAGTCTCTCAGCAAGTTGAAGTCATCAGAAAATTTTACCAATAGCAAGAAAGAATTAAGCAGGAGTTTGAGATTAATCAGTAAACTGTGTTGTGGAAGGACAATGAGGAACTACTGCAGACAAACTGGTTTCACTACTTTTTCTATAAAAACCTTAACCTTTGCTGTGTCTGAATTGAAGAAGCATGGAGTCACCTTCTAAACCATTTTCTGTTACAACTGAGCAAGAATTAGGGTCAGACTTTTCACAGAATCCTTGACTGGTTGGGTTGGAACTTAAGGATCATCCACTTCCACCACCCTGCCATGGGCTGGGACATTTTCCACTATCCCAGGGTGCTCCAAGCCACATCCAGCCTGGCCTTGGATACTTCCAGGGATGAGGCAGCCACAGGTTTGTTTTTTTTTTTTTTTCCCACAACTTCTCTTCAAAAAGACTGATTAAGCAGAGAAGATATTTGATTTCAGGTAAATGAGTGCCCCTTCTCTAAATGAGCACAGCCATGTGCTAGGCAGATATTGACTGTGGCAGAAATCATGAGCCTTGCTGACAGGGCACTACCAAGTGTTTAAATATAAATCCTGGCTCCAGGCAGTGCTCAATGGGGATTATTGGATCTGTCTGGGACACTGCACTGTGAGCTGCATTATCTACCAAGCCAGGGAAACCTTGCAGAGTCTTGTTAATTGCTAATGCTTTGTGGCCTCGTGAAAAGTCAGAATGGAACAAAAATGGTCTTTAAACCAACTTTCACACCCTACTTCCCCACACCATCATCTGATTTTTCTTCTTTTTTTTTCCCTCCATATCTGGTACTGACTGTAAGCAAAATTCCTCCTGGCAAGTGGAGAAAATTTACACATTTCTGTCAAACACTTACCTCAAAATGCTTGAAGAGGACCCTGGTGAGGGTGTCCCTGAAGTGTGAAGGGCACAGGACTGACTCTATGATCACAACACGTCGGTCCCTGGGATTCACCAGCAGATGCCTGAAAACAGACAAGATGTGTAAAATAAAACTGGGAAGTTTAGAAACCTATTATGAGATCTATCCTACAATCATATTCCATTTTCCTCAAAAATCCTAGAGATTTGCACTTAGGTAGCATTTGCTACAGCAGACCCCAAAGTCTTTTTCACAAATCTAGAATCCCCAATGCTTTCCTAAAAGAAAGTCAGGAAACTGAGGCAGGGAAAATAAGTCACAGAGCTTTCAGCCAGAGCCTGCAGTTCTGTATATTCCTTACACATTTCTAAATCTATATAAAGCAGTACTAAAATAAGTCATCAGTGGCTTGTCCAGTGTCATAAGAATGACACCTCAGCTGAAAGGTAATTTATCAAACACTTTCTGCTTTTACAGAGCAACTGCTGCTGCAGGACAGGAACTCTTTGTAAGATACCCTGGATCTCAGCACCACCAAATTCCTCCTGCACCAACACAGCCAGGCAGCCCCTTGCAAAGTCTTATCTCTCTTTTCTTATCCAACCAGGCAGTGCCCATCCCCTGCTCACAGCCCTGCAAGTGCTCAGGGAAGGCCTGGATAGCTCAGAAGGTTTCTTACCTGAAATACAGCATGTGGATAAATTCCTTCAGGTAGGAATACAGCTCTTCTGTGTTGATGTTGTACTGAACCACCTTGACAGGCTGGGAAGGGAAAATATCCACAGTCAGCTCAAATGCTGGGCAGTGATTATTTATATATATAAATAAATATATATGATACATACATAATATATATTTAATCTGACATTATACATAAACACTCACCCTTGCCTGATTTGCTCTTTGTCTTTAAAATACCTTATGAACTCACCCTATAACTAAATTTAAGAGTTAATGTTAATTTTTCATACAGGCAACTTAAGAGTTAGTTTGCCAAATCTGCCACCCTCTACTAAAAGAAAAGGGAAAAAAGCATAACTAGGCAAAGCAAATTCTCAATAAATGCCCCAAAGCACAAGTTCCATGGGGGCTGAGCAGCAATCAACACCACCACTGGCATCACACTTACCTGCACCTACTCACAGCTTTTAACAGCAGCAGTTAAAATAATGAAAAACACAATAATATTTCAGAATATTTTATTCAGGCAGTGAAAAATGGCTTGTGATGGACAGAAAAAGCACCTGCAAATTCTTCCTATGCCAAAACACACCAAACACCCCAAAAACAGTTCACCTTTGAGACATCAGGTTTCTTGATTTCACTGGGGATGATGCATCTTGGTCCTGTTTCTCCTGCAAACCCACACCTGAAAGAAAATGTTGAAAACCTGGTTATTTGAAATCACCATTTGACACCCTGTGCCTAGGGACCATCACAGAGTAATGAATTAGGGAATTCTGTTACTGCAGAGAGGGGTTTTGCACAGAGTTTTCCTATCCAGCCACTTGGAGACCAACTTAAAGATGGACTAAAAGATTTTGTACTTTTTTTTAATTGAATCCCTCAACAAAAGGATAAAAACAGCAGCAACCCCAAACCAAACTTTTCAGAAACCCACCTGGACTTCCTCAAACACATAAGAACCATGGACGGAAGAAAGGAAATTAAAAGCAAAACGAATTCAAGGTTTATTTTAGTCTCAGTGCCTGATGTTTGTTCCACCCCTGTCACTCCCAGTAACTACAGTCTCAGAAGAAAACTACAGTTTTCTATAAAGCTGCTGGACTTGGAGCACTTTTAATGCAAAAAGCCAATTAATGCTTGATTTTGGTATTTGGCAACTGTCAATGTGTTGGATCATTTCAGGGAAAAAAAAAAACCCTTGAAACAACCACAATTCAGAATTTCATTTTCTTCCTTTGTCTCAAGCAGATACTTGTGCAGTCCCAGTGTGTACAGGCAGTTTTCCTTGAACTTTCAGCTAATTTCAACCTTATTTGGAAAAGAATAGTCATTTCTCATGTAATTCAGCTGCTATTACTTCTATGAGAATGAAGGCTGGAAACAGACTCTGAAAACATACTATTCAGGGAAAAAGCTTTTTAAAAGAGCATTTTATTGGATAAACAATGCCCAGGGAATAAAAGCTCAAAAGCACCCCAAAACCTGGGCAAAGCTTTCAACTGGCCACATGATGTGAATCCACAAAAAGCCACTCATGGGAATCACTCATCCCCATCCATAAAGGCTCTGTTAAATCCTCTCATTCCCAGATAAAATAGCTTTTGGCCCACGAGGTGAAATACTTAACAATTAGCGAGCATTCCTGCTTCAGCACTCGAGCTAAACTTTGTTTTACTCTAAAACACAAGACTAAAGACCAAGGCTGCTTATTACCAGCTCCACACCACACAGATCAACACAGAAAGAGGAAAACCTCACAGAATTATTCTTGGAATAATGGCTGGGATTGAAAGGGATTAAAAACCATCTAATTCCACCCCTGCCGTGGGCAGGGACACCTTCCCCTATGCCGGGGTGCTCCGAGCTCCATCCACCCTGGTCCTGGACACTTCCAGGGATCCAGGGGCAGCCACAGCTTCTCTGAGCACCCTGTGCCAGGGCCTCACACCCTCAGAACCGGGATTTTTATTTTTTTTTTTTCCAATATCGCATCTAACCCAGCTCTCTGGCAGCGGGAAGCCATTCCCCCATGTCCTACCACTCCAGCCCCTTGTCCAAAATCCCTTCCCAGCTCCCTTAGAGCCCCTTTAGGCACTGCAAAGGGCTCTAAGGTTTCCCCAGACCGGGCACGCTCAAACCCCGACCGCAGCTCGGGGCACTCACTTGGTGAAAGCCTGTCCCAGGTCGATCACCACGGCGGTTTTCTCCCCGCCGCTGCCGAGCCCCTCGTACAGCGGCATCGCGGCCCGGCCTCCCTTCCTCCCCTTCTCCTTCCTCCCGTTCTCTTCCCCTCTCCCCTCCCGTTCCACCTCCCTCAGCCGCCGCTACACGGGGCCTTCCTGCTCCCCGGCGCGCCGGGCTGCCCGCGGCGCCTGTCCGCCTGTCCGCCTGTCCGCCTGTCCGCCTGTCCGCCGCCTCCCTCGGGCCCGCAGCGCCGCTCCCGCCCCATCGTGCACGGCTCCAAAGCTGCCGGCAGTGCCGCGGGGCCGGCGGCGGGCGCGGGGAGGCGCGGCTCCCCCTCAGCTCGGCTCCGGCGGGCGGCCGGGCAGCTGCGGGCACACGGGCGGAGGGGCCATGGCGGGGACTGCGGGCGGGGCTGGAGCCGGCCCTGCGTGAGGGGACGGGGGCTGCTGCCGTGCGGGCAAAAATGTGAAAATCATGAAAAATCACAGAATCATGTTAGCACGAAAAGCCCGCCAAGGTCACCGAGTCCAGCTATTCCAGCGCTAAACCGTGTCCCCAGGTGGCACCTCCGCATGGCTTTAAAATTCGGCCAGGGATGGGGACTCTTGTCAATTCCCTGCGCAGCCTGTGCTGGGACTGGACAGCCCTTTCTGAGAGGAAATTTTTCCCAGTAGTCAACCTAAAGTGCCTGTGGGACAACTTGAGGCCATTTCCCTTGTCCTGTCCCTGTTCCCTGGGGGCAGAGCCCGATTCCCCCTGGCTGACACCTCCTGTCAGGAAATTGTGCAGAGCCAGAAGGTGCCCCCTGAGCCTCCTTTTCTCCAGGCTGAGCCCCTTCCACAGCTGCCTCAGCTTCTCCTGGAACTCCAGACCCTTCCCAGCTCCCTTATTCATTCCCAGAACACCAGACCCTTCCCCAGCTCCCTCA